>JAHBMJ010003298.1:0-11631 GCA_018398765.1 Chromera velia | reverse complement strand
CCCCCCCCCCTCTCTCTCTCTCTCTCTCTCTCTCTCTCTGTGTGTGTGTGTGTGTGTGTGTGTGTGTGTCTGTCTGTCTGTCTGTCTGTCTGAAAAGGAGGGAGAAGAAGAAGAAACATATAGTCTGTCTGTCTGCCTGTCTGCCTGTCTGTCTGTCTCTCTCTCTCTCTCTCTCTCTCTCTCTGTGTGTGTGTGTGTGTGTGTGTGTGTGTGTCTGTCTGTCTGTCTGTCTGTCTGAAAAGGAGGGAGAAGAAGAAGAAACATATAGTCTGTCTGTCTGCCTGTCTGCCTGTCTGTCTGTCTCTCTCTCTCTCTCTCTCTCTCTCTCTCTGTGTGTGTGTGTGTGTGTGTGTGTGTGTGTGTGTGTGTAAAGTGTAGGCGATCGCTGTGTTGCTTCGTTCCTTTCTCACTGACTTAGGACCCTCAGCTGCACGCACCTCCCCTCCCCGGATGCAGGCGCCGGAAGCTTTTTGCAAGAGAATCGCGTGAAGCTGATCTTTGGAGGGAATCGCGTTGAACTGAAAGTATCCATGGCGCTTGGCCGGCAGCCCTTGCTTCTGGTGAGTGTCGCTCACATGTGATACGGATAAGAAAACGTCTGTCCATGCATACAGAGAATGCGGCTTGCGTCCTTCGGTTTTCAGAGCGGAGGAGATTGGCAGTGCACTTAGACACAGTCAGCTCCTTTTGCCCCTATTGAAATCCAGACAGGTGTGCTGCCGCAAAAATCTGATTCGCATGTGCCCCTTCCCTTTGGTCTGAATTCGATTGGATCCAAAGAACGTCTTTTCTCGTCTCCCACACCTTGCCTTCGGGCAAGCCGGAGAACGGGCCGCTCTACTCCATTCGATTGGCGGGTGTGTACTCAGTCGTCAGTCGGGCTATTGGAGGGGGTTACGCCTTCCCGATATCGTGTTTCTTGATCAAGGGAAGAGAGACATTCTTTGCTGCGCTAGAGCTCTCAATCTCTCGGCGTGGTGTCGAAAGAGAACGTTGAACTTCAGACGCTGTATGTCTGACTGTCGATGCTTCTCGTCCAGAAACACTCGAATTCATCTGCTCAAAGGGCGGAGCGCCGCACAGTTGGGCCATTCAGAGCTCGACAGTATAGGAGGCGGCTGCTCTGACGTTTTTCGAAGGGGTGATATGAAACTCGGCCGTTCGCGCGTAGTGTGCGTCTCGTCTGATTGTTGAAAGTAGTGTTAGGCTGCGTTGATTGTTGCAAAAGTCGCTTGAAATGACGCACAGTGTGACGCTGCTCTGCTTGCCGCAAAATTCGCTTGAAATGACGCATAGTGTCTAGAGTCTTCGCACGTGTTTCTCTCGGAACTAAAGCTTTGACGCTTCTTCACCATCTCACTCATTCCGAACACTCTCTCGATCCCTCTCCCTCTCCTCTCTTTCTTGTGAATGCAGGCAGAATTACCATGGAGGTCTCAAGGGGCGACTCTTCTCTCTCTTGGCATGGGATAACTTTGAGACCTCTGGAAAGCACTTTGGAAGGAAGGCAGGGAGGGAGGAACAACAAAAAGAAAGGAATGGCAGGAAGAGAAAAAAGGGCGCAAGGAAGAAAAGAAGGGAGAGAGGGCAGGGTGGTAGAAGGAGAGTCTGTCTGTATTGTAAGAGAATGAAGAGAAAAGGGAAAGGAAGGGGGATGTGGTCCGTCTGTCTGTCTGTCTGTTGTATTCACGATGAAAAAGAGGGAGAAGAAGAAGAATGTCTGTCATATAGTCTGTCTGTCTGAAGTGAAGAAAAGACGATATAGTCTGTCTGTCTGTCTGTCAGTCAGTCATATAGTCTGTCTGTCTGGAAGAGACAAAGGAAAGAAAGAACGATAATAGTCTGTCTGGCTGTCTCTCTTTCATTCGTTCACTCCCTTGCTCGTTCATTCGTTTGTTTCTCCTTTCTTCCTTCCTCCCTTCCTTCCTTCCTTCGTTTCTTCCTTCCTTCCTTCTTCTTTGCTCCTCCCTTCCTTTCTGCCTTTTTTCCACTGAAATTTCCAGCCTCCCTTCCTTCCTTCCCTTCTTCCTTCCCTTCTTCCTTCCTTCTTTCCCTCACCTCTTGTCTCCGTTTCCTTTTCCCCTCCCTTCCTGCCTGCGTTCCTCGCTCGGACGTACGGCACGAAGTGTGTCTCTCAGAGGTGTTCGTTCTTTCTTCCGTGCCTTAATGGCAGCCCTATTCAGTTTCCAGTCCTCGTCTGAAAGACAAGGACGAGTACAAGACGCCTCCTTCAAAGGGCTTTCTGTGTTTCTTGTTTGTCTCTGCTTCCTTTTCCTAATGGCAAATCCACTTAGAACCTACGCCGAAAGCATGACAACGGATCAAGATGGTTAGCCACAGGTTGCTTAATCGATGGTGCCGATGATCGACCGTACTATGGTGCCACCGGCCATATTTACCATAGGTTAGTACCAGTTTAAACCGCATGATGATGGTCCGCATCAGTTCAAAACAGTAACAAAACTTGAAGACTGGCTTTAAAAAGATGTTTGTATATTAATATTTATCCACTATCATCATTATCATAGGATAAGATAGGATTGGCCGCCTGTTCTAAAAGATATTATGCATTGTATACATGGTGTAAACCATTTAAATTAATTTTTAAAGCTAATCGACAGAATTAAATTCCCACGATTGCTAGTTATTTTGAGTAAAATACCACCGTGTGACACCTAACACATGCAGGGCCATAATTAGCGCCAGTAGGGTTATATGGTTGGTAAACTTCTTTGAAAGTTAGCAAGTGAAAGCCATAAATTAATTGTAGTTAGAATTGTAGTTATTATGTGCCGCCCGGCCTAGTGGGTCTATTACAGATACTATGGCTAACACGGCATATCCCATCCCGATCACTTGGGAGTCACAACAAATATTTCATCCACCGTATGCGCAATAACCTCCCTGAACCTGAGTGCCACTTGAAAAAATATAATCAAGATGATCTCTATCTGCGGCATCGTTTTTCAAGAAACCATCCACGCTTGCGGTGTGAACGGTCAAGACACTGTCCAGATATGCGGTTTTGGCTTTTAAGACACCGTAAATGATCCACACCTGCGGCGTGGACTTTCAAGCTGATCTAAAAATGCGGCTCGAACTTTCAAGTGGTAGTTAGGTTCAGGGAGGTCTGCGCAATAAAACAGAAGTACAAAAATATTAGTGAGATGTGCTGTAAAAGATCCTTAGCCAATTGAGCTGGGGGCACTTCATCAAAGTTCCCCATAGTGACTGACAGAATTAAGTAGGTTGTCAGCTCCTTCTGATAGAGTGTGCCAAAACATTTATGGAGATAGACTGTGGTGAATTTTGGTTGTCTCTGTCCCCGTGCCAGAAAAGCGTGGAATATATATTCCACACACTGTGCAAAAAAGTGCGGAATATTCCGCACACCGTGCAAAAAATTAAGTGTGGAATATTCCCGCACACTAAAAGTGTGGAATGTTCCGCACACTGTGCAAAAAAGTGTGGAATATTCCGCACATGCACCATGCAACATGCACCATATGTGCATGCAAAAAAGTGCGGAATATTCCGCACACCGCGTGCAAAAAAGTGCGGAATATTCCGCACACCGTGCAAAAAAGTGCGGAATATTCCGCATACATGAATAGCTAGGCCACGACCGCTGAATTCGACGAACAGAAGCTAGTATAAATCAGCAAGATGTGCTGTAAACATAGTGAGATCCTTGGCCAATTGAGCTGGTCACTTACAGAAGTAGGTTGCCAGCTCCTCCTGATAGAGCGTGCAAGCTTCCCCAAGCTGCCTACCGACTCTCCTGCGAACAGGATCAAAATGAAAGGCAGTTCAAGGGAGCTTTTAGGGCGTAACGTGGGATTCCTCTTTGTATTTTTCGCATCTCTGTGCCGGGGCACATTGGCACTGACGGCGTCTTCGATTTTCTCTGGAGAGAGTCACACTGGGGTGATCGACAGTCTGGGAGAACTGTAAGTTTGCATTGCGCAGGCACACCGGTCGAGACGCTTAGCGGATACGTGCGAGTACTGGGACACCTCTTCTTCTCATATAATGTGTGTTTGTGTGTGTGCAGGTACACAGCAGGAAAGAACGGTGACGGACAATTAGGGCTGGGTCACGCGGACGACCAGTATGAATTTCAGAAAGTCACCGGGTTGAGTGGCATTACTTCTGGGTGTGCGTGGGAACACACGGCAGTTCTTGACGGTTCAGGAAATCTCTACACATGGGGCAAAAACGGGCAGGGACCGCTTGGCACGGGAAACACAGACAACCAGAATTCGCCACAGTCTATCTCCATAGATGCTTTGGCGAACGTGGCATGTGGGCACGAACACTCCCTCGGTTTCGCAACTGACGGGAAGGTGTGGAGCTGGGGAAAGGGCGGCTCAGGTCAGTCATTTTTTCTCTTCCTTCCTTCCTGCATGGCATGCAGCTGTTTGTCTGTTCTGCCCCTTTTTCTAGAAACCTGCCAGCCTTCTCGGCCGCCTGAAATTCGCTGAGCCGGGCCACTGGTGCCCATTCTGTTCCCTTCATGGGGGCTTGACCGCGCGGAGCGACTTAATTCGTTTTTGTCCTTTAAATTTGCGTCCTGTCTAGAAGGTTCTGGACGGTCCGAAGACGAACCTCACCGTGTGGTTCTTATTGCCTCATTTTCTTTCTTCCAGTGCTTCTCTGTATTCGTTCCTGTCTACACCCCCTTCCCTCCTCCCAACCAACCCCCCCCCCCCCCCCCCCCGGGTGTGTGTGTGTGTGTGTGTGTGTGTGTGCAGGGCAACTCGGTCAGCCTTTCAATAATGAGAGTGACGCGCAGTCATTCACGGATAGCCTCCCTCATGAATGCGATTCTCGTCTGGATGCACCGAGAGGACTGGTTTTCACAGACAGAAGACATGACCCTTTTCTTTCTTTTTTTCCATACAGAGAGACAGAAAAACAGGCAGATACACAGCCAGGCAGACAGACAGACAGGCAAGCAGACAGCCAGCTGACAGACCAACAGACTGACAAACTGGCAGACAGTCAGAAAAATCCGGGGAACAGACAGAAAGGACTTTTGACACTCAAGCAGATACGGCGAGTGGAAAAGAATTCTCAAGAAGGAGATGACAAGGAAAGAAAGACTTCTAAAATTAAAGAAGAGATAAGGAAACGAATACTTTCCTTTCCATGGCCGCTCAGACAAAGCACAGAAAGTGGCGGAGAATTACTATTTCTTCACCCCCTCCCTCTCAATGTGTGTGTGTGTGTGTGTGTGTGTGTGTGTGTGTTCTTGCAGGTCGCGGGAATACCAATGACGAGCTCTCCCCAAGGAAACTTACGGGCGCCATCGACTCCAAAAATGTCGTCAGAGGCTCAGCGGGAAAGGAGCATTCGGGGGCCGTAACGGACGCAGGGGAATTATTCATGTGGGGAAAGGGGGGGGACGGCAGGCTCGGCACAGGCAGTAACAACGACGAAAATCAGCCTCGTCAAGTGAGTAGTGACGATACGGTCAAGTCGTCCGCTATTTCTTCACTTCTTCCTTGCTTCATGCGGTCTGTCTAGCTCTCTTTCCATTCTTTTGCCGGTACTGTAATGTTTTTGAGTGAATCACTTGTTTGTTTGTTGAGAAAGAAGTCTTTATCCCGCCGCGTCGTCTCTCTTGTTCCTCACAACCGCGGGGTCTCTGAACTTCACTACACGCAGTTGCGCTTCCTCCTTTCATGCATGGGTATGAGCCCGCAGGTTATGGCTTTTTCCCGTGTGACTGATTGGATGCATGAGGCTCCCTGATTGTGTACACAGGAGAGACAGCGCCACAATACATCTCTCCTGCTTTAATTATGTCATTTCATTGTGTCCATACAACATCCTTCCCTGCGCTTCTCACTAAATGGATGGATGGATGAATTCGATCAGCACCCTCGCTGGCCAACGGGCTGCATGAAATACCATGTCACGAACACTTTCACACTCATTCACACACACACATACACACACACACACACACACACACACACACACACACACACACACACACACACACACACACAGAGAGAGAGAGAGAGAGAGAGAGAGAGAGGGAGACTCACGCACTCACACAGACACACACTCAAGTGGAACTGCTCACAGGTGTCGGTGAGTGGAGAGACTTTTGTTGATGTGGCCTTGGGCGAGGAGTTCATCCTGGCGCTCTCCTCGAGTGGGAAGGTCTTTTCATTCGGGAAAAACGACAAGGGCCAGCTGGGGGATGGCAGCACCAACACCAGAGACACACCAGTCCAGGTGATTTCGTCGGGAGCCACAGCCATTGCAGCGGGTGAGTGGGTAGATGGGTGGATCGGTGGATTATCTCTGTGCGTGTCTGTGACTGTGACTGTGACTGTGACTGTGACTGTGTGTGTGTGTGTGTGTGTGGATGTCTGTGTATGCATGTGTGTGTGTGTGTGTGTGTGTGTGTGTATGTGTATGTGTATGTGTGTATGTGTGTGTGTGTGTGTGTGTGTGTGTGTGTGTGTGTGTGTGTGCGTGTGTGTGTGGGAGTATATCTGTGAGCGTGTTTCTCTCGGTTGGCTGTCTGAGGGGTGAGGTGCTAATGTATTGCACCTTCTCTCTCGTTGTTTCTCGTTTTGTGGACTTCCTTTTCTTCTTTGTCTCTTCTCTCCGTTTGTTTGTTGCTTCTTTGGAGAACGGAAGCTGAGCGTCTCCAAAGGCCACTCACTGTCTGGTCGTTGAGCTGAAGGGATCATGATGGAACCCTGAATGCAATTGTGTGCACGATATATAGACTGTCCATCAATTGTGTTTGTGTTTGTATCGCTGCATGCATGGAGAGTGCATGATCGATTGGCATGTATCTCGATCGTTTCATTCTTCTTTCTTTGGTTCTTCCGGCCCGGCTTCTTTCTTTCTGTGCAGGTCGGTTGCACAGCCTCGCATTGATGTCTGACGGGACCCTCAGATCTTGGGGGGACAACTCAAAAGGGCAACTAGGACTGGGACACCAGACTGAACAGTGGTCCCCTAGAACTCCCTCAGGAATCGGCAATGCGCCTCACGTAAGTCAAAAAAACAGCTAGACGGGTCTCTCCATGTGTTATCTGAAATCAGAACCTGCCCTTAATCTGTGTACTCGTCGTTGAAGAGGGATGGATGCACATGGGCGTATGCACTCATGGCTTGTCTGTCCATCAATCAGTAAGTTTGAAAGAGCAAGAGAGAGAGAGAGAGGCTCAATCGATGATGGAGAGCACCGCTCATTGATTGAGGACTGTTTTCGTCTTCTGTGTCTCGACAGGCCATTTGTGTCGGCCCCCTATTTGTATTTCTCTGTCTCTTGTACACGCAAGGTTGCAGAATGCGTATGTATGCGTGCGCGCGTGCGCACGTGTGTGTATGTGTGTGCGTGTGTGTGTATGTATGTGCAGATTGCCGCCGGGGACTTCCACTCGGTGTTTGTGACGACAGGCGGAGCAGTGCAGGGCATGGGGGACAATTCCAAAGGACAGCTGGGGACAGGGAACACCAACGATGTGACGACAGCCGTCGGAAGTCTCGGTCAGTCCTCAAAGTGAAATAAGTTAGTGGGGTGCAAGATCATTCATGCACTTTATCAAAGGTATATTTAGTTAGTTTTGTGCATAACAGAAAAAG
This sequence comes from Chromera velia, assembly GCA_018398765.1. NCBI lineage: Eukaryota > Chromeraceae > Chromera > Chromera velia. Next base: position 4,014 of record JAHBMJ010003298.1, on the reverse strand, counting down.
CAAACACTCGGAATGGTCATTCACAAGACGACGTGAAGTTCTCATTCCTTCCAGTCTTTTGTTGAGTTCATTTCGATCATGCATGGCATATCGATCGATCGATCAATTTGATATTCCCCAAATGAAACGCAAACGTCCCCACGGCTATGCCCCCCAATGTGCATGGGGGGGGGGGGCATTTGGGTCCGTCCATGCTTAATTGTGAATTTCTTCTTCCAGCTGCATGCTCCACTACATGTGCGCATGCTCTTTGCTCATCATCTTTCATGATGACTCGATCCTTCGTGAGTGCAGCCTTTACCGGTGTCGTCCTGGTTGACGAGTGCACCACCGGGGTCCATGACTGTCACGGCAGCGCCGCCTGTACAGACACCACGCTGTCCTTCTCTTGTGCATGCAACGCGGGCTTTGGGGGGGACGGTCTTGCGTGCACAGGTGCGGGGGTAAAGGGAATGCAGGCCTCCATTCAGATGATCGAAAGAGAGAGAAACTTGCCGCCGAAAGACAAAACATTGGTTTGAATTCGCGAACAACTTTTCTCTCTCGACTTTGTTTGTATTTTCATACAGTCTCCGCCATCACCCGACTTTGCATTTTCATTGAAGCTCTGTTATCACCCGTCGGTGTGTCTGGAGAGCCGTGTGAGGAATCGTCATGAGAGAAAATGGGGATGATCAAAGTTAACAACTTGTATTCCTTTCTTTCTTTCTTTCTTTCTTTCTTTCTTTCTTCCTTCCTTTCTTTCTTTCTTTCTTTCTTTCTTTCTTTCTTCCTTTCTTTCTTTCTTTCTTTCTTTCTTTCTTCCTTTCTTTCTTTCTTTCTTTCTTTCTTTCTTCCTTCCTTTCTTTCTTTCTTTCTTTCTTTCTTGCTTGCTTTCTTTCTTTCTTTCTTGCTTGCTTTTCTTTCTTTCTTTCTTTCTTGCTTTCTTTCTTTCTTTCTTTCTTTCTTGCTTGCTTGCTTGCTTTCTTTCTTTCTTTCTTTCTTGCTTGCTTTCTTTCTTTCTTTCTTTCTTGCTTGCTTGCTTGCTTTCTTTCTTTCTTCCTTCCTTCCTTCCTTCCTTCCTTCCTTTCTTTCTTCCTTCCTTCCTTCCTTCCTTTCTTTCTTTCTTTCTTTCCTTCTTTCTTCCTTTCTTTCTTCCTTCCTTCCTTCCTTCCTTTCTTTCTTTCTTTCTTTCTTTCTTTCTCTCTCTCTCTCTCTCTTTCTTTCTTTCTTTCTTCCTTTCTTTCTTCCTTCCTTCCTTCCTTTCTTTCTTTCTTTCTTTCTTTCTTTCTCTCTCTCTTTCTTTCTTTCTTTCTTTCTTTCTTTCTCTCTCTCTCTCTTTCTTTCTTTCTTTCTTCCCCGTTTTCGTTCTTCCTTCCTTCGTTCGCATTCACATGCATCCCGGGTTCGTTGGTCATTACAGCTTTCATGTGTTCGTGAACAGATTATGTATGCATCGGATGAATGAGAGTGCAGCAACACTCTGCTCGGCAAACGAGAGAGTTGTGTCAAACGCCTGTGTGGCATGTCCCGCCGGCACTACGAACGCTGCTGGAGACGATGCGTCGGGAGGTGACACAACATGCGACGGTAAGTCTGTCTGCTCCCTCTGACATTCTGCCCTCTACTGTGTGTATGAATCAATCGGGTGCATGAATTTGCATATGAAAAAAAAAACGGCTTCGTACAAGACAAATGTGTGTGGGGGTGATTGGGTGGGTGTGGGTGAGCGTGGGTGCGTGTGTGTGTGTGTGTGTGTGTGTGTATGTGCACGCGTGCTTGCGTGTTTGTGTGCACTTTTGTGGGATGCGTGCGTGCGTGCGTGCGTGCGTGCGTGTATGTGTGTGTGTGTGTGTGTATGTATGTATGTCTACTTGTTCATATGCGAAGTGACAAAAACCTGCTTCCCTTTATTCACTTGCTGCTGCAGCCACGCTGTGCAACACAAACGAGAGAGTCGTTTCAAACGTCAGTGTTGCCTGTCCTGCCGGGTCCACCAACGTTGCGGGCGACGATGCATCCAGAAGCGACACAACGTGCGACGGTCAGTTTGTCGGCCAACATGTGTGTGAAACGGGTCCATATGGAAGTGTTCGCATTATACACAACTGCTTCAGCGGATTTTGTGTGCACAATTTTGTCGTTCGGGTCCGGCTTTCGATTTTTCTTGTGTCCTCACTCGCTCTTAGACAGCAGAGACAAATAGACCCAGAGAGTAACCGGATGTTCCAAGACTGCTACGATGCCTGCAGCGACGCTGTGTAGTGAGAACGAGAGGGTGGTGTCAAACGCATGTGTTGCCTGTCCTTCCGGGACCACGAACGTTGCGGGCGACGATGCGACTGGAGGAGACACCACATGCGACGGTCAGTAGGTTGGCTTCCTCTCACAGCCCCCCTTTACATGCTTTGTTTTTTTTAAATGCATACATATGTACATACCTGGGTGATTTGTAGATTTCATGATGGGCGCAAGCCTCCTGCCTGCATCCAATCCAACGAACGAATACAGACACACGCGTAGTCCGTCGAAGTGATCGAAGAAAGGAAAACCTCCGGCCTGCATGTCATCTTTGATTCTCCGAAGCTGCATGCTGCAGGGAGCACCCTTTGCTCGGCAAATGAAAGGGTGGAGTCGAACGCCTGTGTGGCGTGTCCCGCCGGAACGACCAACGCTGCTGGAGACGATTCTTCTGGAGGTGACACAACATGCGATAGTCGGTCAGTCGATGGGCAGGCAGGTAGCTCTGTATGAGGCAGGCACAGTTTTGCGCTCCGTTGTTACTTTCTCACGCACCGTGCCCGTCGGTGTGTTTATGCATGCGCAGGGGAGGGCAAGACGCAAGCTTGACCACGTCGTAAGTAAACGAATGGAACAACAACTCCAGAGTTCACTGCGTGTATGTTGACGAAAAGATACACACATGCATGCATGCATGCGCATATGCAAAGCGAGAATTACCGTTTCCTCCCCAACGCTGCTCGATCTGTTGCAGCAACACTCTGCTCGGCAAACGAGAGAGTTGTGTCAAACGCCTGTGTGGCATGTCCTGCCGGCACTACGAACGCTGCTGGAGACGATGCGTCGGGAGGTGACACAACATGCGAGGGTGGGTCAGCGTGTCGGTAGACATCCATGCATGCATGCCAAAAGAAAGTGCACAGGTTCACGCCCCCAGGCGGTCAACCACTGCATGATGCAATCGATCAGTCAATCGATCAATAAACCCAAGCAAGCAAGATGGCTGCCCAAGCTGCCCCGACCTTTAATTCCAGTGCCTGTATCCCCCCTTCCTCAAAAGTCTCTTAGCAGAGTCTCGCTTAAAATCCCCTTTCACTGCACGCTCTTCCGGACGGACCTTTTGTCGGTGACTGATCGAAAGGACAGCTTTCCTCCCTCCCTTCAGCAGATGCATGTCGACACTTAATTAATTCGGCAGGCATGAGTGCGCCTAGCGGCTTCAGACAAATTTATTTTCTGCGTGCAGGCCGGACAGCCGTCACGACACAGAGCTCCGAGTCCGAAGAAATTCTGGAGGTCAGAGTTTCTGAAAAATGTGTACCAGTGACAGTTACGGTGTCGATCAAATCCAGACAGAAAATCACATGGACTGGTTTTTCCGGATTGAACGTCTAAGTAAAAACACGCTTGGCTGATGGATGTGACTGCAACGTAAACTGGGCATCTATGCTGTCGTTGCCAGAGGTCATTTCCAAACATCAGGCAGACTCGTTACCTTGCAAACAGACAAGCCCTCCTCCTCGATCACTCCTTCAGACAGACACGCTCGATGGGTCTTTGGTAGATGGCAGCAGGCAGGTGTCCTGTTACATTACATTGAAGGGAGCATGCAGGCACGATCGACATGCAGTCATGCATGTATGATAGATGCATGGTTGCATCTGAACACAGAGAGAGAGAGAGAGAGGGAGAGAGGGAGAGAGGGGGAGAGAGAGAGAGAGAGAGAGAGAGAGGGAGAGAGAGAGAGAGAGAGAGAGAGAGAGAGAGAGAGAGAGAGAGAGAGAGAGAGAGAGA
>JAHBMJ010003297.1:0-5000 GCA_018398765.1 Chromera velia | reverse complement strand
CAAGGAAGAGCTAGGTGCAAAGTCCATGCACACACACACACACACACACACACACACTCACACACACAAACCCCCACACCACTGCCTCGAAGCTGGGAGACCCAATTCCCCTCCCACATCGATAAGGGCGTGCACGATAGTTTGCAGAGCTTTTCAGAGTCACCCCCCCCCCTGTCCTGTGGCATTCCTCCGGTCACCCAAAAGACCCTCCCTCTCCCTACTACCTGTAAGACTTCCAAGGGCAGTTTCCCCTCTGTGAACACAGGCTCCTCAGTCAGCTCCTCCCCCCAGGGAATCGCCACGTTCTTGTTCAGAATGTCTCCGAAACACCTGCAGCCACACAGATGCTACAATTCAATTCAATGGAATGGAATAGTACGCATGTGAGAGAGAGTATCACTCCATCCACAGCCAGACAGACAGAAAGAAATGTAGGAGGAGAGGAGTTCGAGTAGGAACATCGAAGCAAACGGGGAAGAGAATTTACACGCAGTCGCAGGGGAGAAAGAACATTTAATGCCCACCAGTTTGCCTGCCCGCTTTTACTTGCAATTACCTACTCTGCACGCCCCCGCCAAAAGACATAGACACGCACGAGCACACGACGCAGGTGTCCTCACGTACTGATCGAGGCTTCCCTCGAGTTCTCTCTCATTCGATTACACACTGATTGAAAAACAAAACGCCCCCGAACTGACTTCTCAGCCATGACTTGCAGCTCGTCCAGCGGCTCCTTCCCGAGCACGACTGCGCGCATGACGTTGGCTGAGTAGAACTTTTTGTGGAACGACAAGAGTTCACTTCGCACATCGATGCCTTTCTTCGCTGGCTCATCGCAGAGAGTCGTGCTGTTGCCTGTCGTGAACCTGAAAAACACAGAGAGTGAGTGTGAAACCACACACACGCACACACACACACACACAGACAGAGAGAGAGACAGACAGACAGACAGAGAGAGAGAGAGAGAGAGAGAGAGAGAGAGCGCTGGAGTCAGTAGGAAAAGAGAGGGGAGAAAAGAAAGAAAGAGGAGGAAAGAGGAGAGCGCTCCAACTCATGCTCTAGCTCTGTTCTCGTTTCTCTTTCTTGATTGCCGTCGCCGTTTTTTCTTTCATGGGTCTATTGTTCTTTCAAGAGAATCAGAAAAGAGAAGCGGGAGCAATGAAAGCGGACAGATCATTTCTTTGTCAGAAGTTAAGCTTTCTGACCGTGTTGTCAGAGACTTTGTTTATTTGGCGCCCTCTACAAACGTCGTTCTGACTGACTGACTGACTGACTGACTGACTAGCTTGGAAGCGTCTAAAAACATCCATCTGTGTATCGACCTGCATGCCTTGCATACATACAACGCACGCCGGTCTGGCTGAAACTCTTTGTCGAAACACTTCTGCCCACACCCATCTGCTTCTCTAGTTTAACAGACTACCTGTTGGCCTGCCTCTCTGTACTCGATCTGTTAATTGTTGACTGACCTGTTGATGGGGTGTTTTGGGTTGCATTGGGTTCTCATCAGCTGAGCGGTCCTCCAGACGTCCGCCTGGAGGTTTTTGTTGTGCTCAGAGTCCACGGCCTTCAGCTCTCTGTCTGTTGCACTCTGGTCGAAAAGGGGGGAGATGAAGAACTGACCTGCAGGCAGTAATTAGTTCGTGCAGTTTGGCGAAAAATCAATGAATGGAGGAATGAATGAGTGAGTGCAGGTGAGTCATGCATCTAGTGCCTAGTGCAGTTTTGTTTTTTGTTATTTCTGTATTCCTTTCTTACTCGATCTTGCGGTCTGTCTTCCTTGCTGAGTGCATCCTCATTGCCTCCCTCCCTCCGTGTTTTCATCTTCAATGCTTGAGTCTAGTCTGTCGGGAGCTTCAAAAAATCCACAGCAAGAAAAAGACTTCCGGCTGATGAATCCTTTTCTTGTTGAATTTTCACGTGATGGATGGATGACGACTGACTGACTGACTGACTGACTGACTGAGTGGCTGTCTGTCTGTCTGACTGACTGACTGACTTTATTTTCATACAGAATTCTTTTTCATACAGAATGCATTTATTCTGTTTTCATAAGAATTCTGTATGAAAATAAAGACTGACTGAATCTGTCGAGAGCCTCTGGGAGACCCTCGGGGGACACACAGAAGTAGTAGCATGTGTGGTCGTCTGTGGTGTAGGCGTTGGAGTATCCTCCGTTCTCGTTCAGGTACTTGTTGTAGCTGGACTCGTCAGGGAACTTTTCGGTGCCCAGGAAGAGCATGTGCTCGAGGAAGTGGGCGAGTCCCGGCAGCTCAGGAGGATCGAAGGCAGAGCCCACACGGACGTCCAGACACGCACTCTGCCCTCATGTGCATGTGCATGCATGGGTGTGAGAGAGGAGAGAGGAGGGGAATTAAGGGGCAGCAGTGCACGGTGGAGGGAGGAATAGAGAGTCAGTCAGATGATCAAAAAGAGGAATAGAGAGTCAGTCAGATGATCAAAAAGAGGAATAGAGAGTCAGTCAGATGATCAAAAAAGGGAGGACATGGCATCCGCCGGCAGAAGAGTGGGAGAGGGAGGGGTAATCATATTTGTATGGGAAACCATAAGGTAGCGAGATCATGTAGCTTGGTCAGCGTGAACGCAGAAGCAGACAGAAAGAAACGTGCCGCGGGACACAGAGAAATAGATAGAGAGATACAGAGACGGACGGAAGGAAAGAGAGAACGATTTCGGCCACGAGGAAACACAGAAAGAAGAAGAAGGAAGGAAGGAAGGAAGGAAGGAAGGAAGGAAGATTCCCCATAGAAGACAAACCTGCCTGCCTGCACTAGGTGAGATGAGAATCGGCCGTCGAGACCCGCGTGGGACAGGGGCACAGCTGTGAGAACAAAAGAATTTGGTTCAATTTCATAAATCAGTATGCGCCGTGAACAGCCTCTTCCTTCTCTCTGCAGCTTTCCTCAAAGAATTCCCCACCGATAAAACAACCGACTGACCGCCTTGTCGCATTTGGAATCGCTAATCAGCAGAACGCCGAGCTCGTTGAAGAGTTTTAAGAACCTGAATCGATGAATGACACAAAAGAAAAATGTATGAACACGAAAAAAAATCGACGGCGGCAATCGAAGAAGGCATGTGCGACAATCAGCAGACCTGCCAAACTGCAGCACGAGCTCGTGGCGAAAGGCAACAGGGAACCCCGCACACAGACCACCATGTGCGGAAAAGTAAATGAGTGGGGGTCGGCAAGGTGCAATTACATTGTTCTGTCACTCATCCCTTGAATCGGTTTGTTCTCCTTGCCCGATCTTCCTTCCATGCACAGGGAGGAAGGAAGATCAGTCTGACTGTCTTTTTCTTGATCGCTGGCTTCCTCTGGCTTTGTCCGCTCTGCTTACCTGTATTCACGGTGAGTGTCCGTGTCGGGTTTTCGAATGTTGTTGACGACTGCTTGGGCGACCATCGCGTGGGGCTTCGTTTCTTCTGCCCAAGCAACTGAAAGGGTCTGGGGGAAAAGTCAAGGAACGCAGCTGTCCGACACCAAACACACCCTTGAAGGTACGAGGGGATGTAGGGTGGAAGCGAAAGACGGACTGTAATCAGGGCTCGATCGTGAAACGAAAAAAGTCCACAAGAACACGAACCGCTCACTTAAAGCCAAAGGCCGCGTCACAGAATACAGAAGAGCCACCACTGGCGACAGCGAGATCTGAACCCGTGCGTGAACCAGTCTTCCACGGATGGTCGATGATTCGAATGGATGCAAGATGTGATCCAAGTCGGGCAGTGAGGATGATTATATACTTGAGGCGCCGGAGACGAGATCATTGATTGGAGACGGCTGGAAAGTGGCAGCCCCCCCGCTTCGCTTAATTTCTGCATGCCCTACAAAACGGCGCGCCTCTCGCGACTCCTAACTTTTGTTTTCTGCATTTTTTTTGTGTGGAAATAAATTTTAACATGCATATAGTCTTTGTTAGTCTTTATCTGTAGTAAGTCTTTTGTCTGCATATTATTTTGGCAAATGACATGAACAATAATGACCCAAATTGATTTTTCTGCTGGGGAGAGGGAGCAATGGCAGTGTTGCGGAGAACGGTGCACCAAATCGCAGTTAGAACCAAATCTTAGGACCAACACCAAACCTAGCAGAGTTGCAGGGATGGTGAAGGCAAGGATTCAGATGGCGGTTATCAGGGCTTCAGTTTACTTTAAAGTTTACTGTATGAGGGCGGAGATAGGTGGAGAGAAAGCCGAGAAAGCAACCACGGGGGGAGTGTTCCTTTGCTAGTGCCGGTAGCATTGCCGCGGCACAGATGTAAGGGCTCAGGGTGCATTGGCCCGCCGCCTAACCCGCCGCCGCATCTTAGTGAGATATATGGCGTGGGCGCGCTTCGTGCATTAAATTAATTCAGAGTGAGATTGACAGTTGAATACAATAATAGCGAACAACAGACTGAATAGTAGGAGAGGAGAAGCATCCCCTCTCTGTCATTTCTCTCTCCATGAAATAATCAGATCAAGTATTCTCTATTAGACTCATATACCCTTACAATTCAGTGTGTTACGATCTGATTGCTAGATCTGATTGAGTCCAATTTCTAATTTTGAAAATGGTTGAGACTCGGGCAGAGAAGAGAGCACGGAAGAAGGCAGCAGGGGGAAAAGAGGATTCGAGATGGGTGTGGAGAAAGAAATTCCCCGTTGCCGACACTGGTTGCAGTCGGCATTTGATTGGGGGGGATCTCGAGGACTCGATTGTTTCCCATCGCCCTCGTGAATTTCGGTATGAGGAAGCCTCTGGCGGGGAGATGATTTGTGCAGAAGAAGTGGAGGTGTCACCTGTCCTTGAGGGGGTGGATGGGAATCCCGTTTCCCCTCTCTTTCGGGGAGCTTTCAAATCGTCAGTGCCGATTTCTCTCCTTTCAGTGAGGGGCTGTCGCATGCAGAAAGTTGACTCTCCTTTTTGGGCTGAATTTCCTGGGAGGGGGGGTGGGACAGTGAAAGCTCGGTTGTATGAAAGGGATAGGGTACAT
>JAHBMJ010003296.1:0-11433 GCA_018398765.1 Chromera velia | reverse complement strand
TAAATACAATAGAACACCCTATGTTATTCCTATATTTCAAAGTCCAAAATGATGTTAAAGTCCGGTAGGTCTCATTATATCATTGCATTGGTTGACCCTTTCCTTCTCTCCTCTTGCACAGACTGGGAAATCGCTTTCGATGGACTGATTGGCTCCGATCATCACCATGCATCTATCTGTTTTTCTCTCCTCTCTTCTTCGCTTAAGGCTGCGGGAAAGCAGACGGATGCCCCATCCCTGCAGCAGTGCCCCCCGCTTTACAGATCCATGAGAAAGGCAGCGGTGAAAGATGAGGATTTGCTACTAATAGCAGCAGCAGCAAGAGAGCTGGTGGGAGAGACATGGCAGGGACTCTGGGAGCATCATAGAGAAGTTGAACCATTTGAAGAGCCTCCCCTTCCCCCACCCCCTCCTATGTCTTCCTCCCCACCCTCTTTGAGAGCCTTTTTGCCCTCTTCTTTGACCTCCTCCCCAGTGAGCCCTCAAGATAAGAAAGACCGGGTGAAAGCTTTGGCCACAGCCTGGTGTCGGGTTTTGGTTGGGCCGGTGAAGGAAGTAATAGCGAAAGCGACAGAGAAGCAACAGCCCCCTACCTTTAAAACGTTGTTTAGAGAGAAGGAAGGGTGGTGGGATGAGGAATGTAAAGAGCTGCAGGAATGCCTGAAAAAAGTAAGGAAAGAAGTTGAGGACTGTGCAAGTGGGGTGGAGAGAGAGTTAAAGCAGAAAAGGGTGGAAGACATCTTAAAAAAAAGGAGAGAGATCTTCCGGCAGAAAAGGAAGAGATTTGAGAGAGCGGAAACTGAAAAAGCGAAGACACATTTGCTTAATAATCCCCTCTTCCTTTGGAAAGAAAGGAGAAAGTTGTCGAAAGACGGTCTGAGACCAGGGGTAAGAGACTTCTCAAACCATTGGGCACGGGTTTTGGGGGAGGGCAAAGAATTGCCAGAGCCTGATCTGGAGCCGGAGCCCCCGAAGCAATTCATTTTCTCGTATAAGCAGGTGACTGATCGTCTGAAAGGAATGGATAGAAAGAAAGCGGCAGGGCTCGATGGCATCTCTCCTCAACAACTTGACCTTTGCTTTTGTCACTGAGTCTCTCCCATCTCTTGCTTCCTTTTATTTGTTTTCTTTAATTTAATGCATGCATATGCATGTTGGCCTGATAACTGGAATTTGTTGAGAATCGTACCCGTCCTAAAAGGTCCTTCTTCGCCACAGCCGAATGACTGGCGTCCAGTCCATGTCGTTAACCCCCTTGCAAAGCTTTTTGGTCTCCTTATGGATGATAGAATCCGTCAGCAAGCTCGTTTTGACGACAGACAGATCGGGTTTAGGAAAGGGGTGGGCACAAGAGAGGGGATCGGAGCAGTGGTAGGCTTAGTACAAGAATGCAAAAGAGGTAAGAAGGGGCTCTTGGGCGGATTTGTCGACTTCTTAAAGGCGTTTGACTCTATCCCTTGGCTGAAACTTCTGGCAAAGCTGCAGGCTGAGGGAATAGAGAAAAGAGATCTATTGATGATTGCATCAATGTATAGAGGCGTGAAAGCGAGAGTCGATGGGGACTCGGCTCTATTCTCGGAGGGGACAGGGGTTAAGTAAGGTTATGCATTATCCCCGTCGCTTTTTCTATTATTCATTAATGACCTGCATGATGAGATTCAGAAAGGAAAACGGGGAAATGGAAAGGAAACGGAGGGGGTTCACCTTGCTGGGGCCAGTTTGGGAAGTATAGGCTATGCTGATGATCTTGTCTTGTTTGCACACTCAGCAGCCAACCTCCAAGCAAAATTCTATGCCCTGGAGGGGTATTACGGAAAGTGGGGGTTGAATGTCAATCTGAAGAAAACCAAGGTCCTGCGCCTTTGTGAATACCGCAAGGACTGTAACGGTATGATTTTGTACCAAAGGAAGGAAATAGACTGGTGTGATCAGTACAAATATTTGGGTTGCCTTCTGTTTGAGGGAAGGGATTTGACTCGGTCGATTGAAGCACGCCTACGCAGTGCAGAGCGTGCAATGGGGGCGGTGATTGGTCTGGCTGCAAGTCTGTCTGGGTTGCCTCTCGGGGAAAGGATGCAGCTGCTGAAGGCATGCTGGAAACCGGTGGCACTCTATAGCCTGGAGTGCTTTCCGATAAGACAGGGAGATTGGGAGGTGATTGACAACTTGCGGCTCCGGTTTATTCGATGGGCGGCCCGACTTCTGGTCAGGAGTTTGCGTGTACCCTCTCTTTTGTCTGTTAATTTAATGTCTGCTCACGCGCTCTTGTGTGCTCGTTTTGCTTCATTTTAGATTGCACTTAGCCGTTCGCATCTCCATATTCCTCAGGCTCTTTTGAATTCATGGAAGGGACCAGCGGGGCAGAAGCAAAGACAAGCCGTCAATGGTCTGTTCAGATGGGCAGGCCTTGACTTTTTGACGTCTCTCCCTGTCCGGAGCTCAGAAAGACAGGCCCCGAAGGGGAATTTGTTTGTTTCTGCCAAAATTAAGGATGCCTAGGGAATGGAATGCATGAAAAGGGGAAACAGGGAAGATAGGGGCAACTTCCCCCTGTCTGCCTCTTTATCAGGACTACAGAGAGCTCTTCCGTCTTCTTTACGTTCTTCTCTATTTCTTTTGTCTTCAAAGAATGGCCCCAAGGTACGGATGTCCTGTCTGCCGAGAAGTGCCTTATATGAGAAGATTGAGCCACTCCTAAGGACATTGACACTAAATCAGAAGGGTCTAACGGAGGGGACCAACTCTCCGGGAGAGGTGTTTTGTCTGGCAGAGGGTTATTCAAATGGAAGAAAAATTGATGATCTCTGGCACCGGCTTTCAGTATGCTCCAATTGGGTAGAAGCAAGAAATAAACTAAACAAAGTGGTAGAGGGAAAAAAAGTGAAGCAAAGGATTCAGAGAGAAGGAATTGAGGGATTGGATACAGCCGAAACAGAAGCAGGGAAGATGCTGCTTTTGGCTTTACAAGTCGATCCGTATGAAGCATGCAGAGCCGTTTGCGATCTTTGTCACTCACTATGCACGCCTGTCTCTGTATGAACGCGACCTTTTCTTCTTATGTTCGAGTCTTATATTGCCACCTACAACGGGCATGCTGCTCGTGAGCTCACCAAACGAGCACTTTAGGGGATCTCGCGCTTAGCCTTATCTCTAGAGTTGAGTGATTGACAATCTCTTGCATGAACATGGGCTGCTGGGAGCATGGCTCCACTCTAGCAAAACCAACTTCAAAAAAAAAAAAAATATAGCCTTACTCTAGGAGAAGATAGTAACTTGACTGTGTGGTTAACAAAAGGAGTCGTAACCTTTGTTAAACGTTTTTTTCATATCACTCAATGTTACTTCTCCACTATGACAGCAAAAGTCAATCTAATAGTCCTGCAATCATAACCGTATTCCCTACTTCTTAGATTACTGTACAAAAAATCAAACTTATAGCCTTTTGGTATTCAACTAAGCCCTTAGCACAAAGCAAGGGTATTTCAAATGAAAGAATGTCTTTACTTTTCATATACTACAGTTAACACTTGTTATACAAAGAGATAGCATGAATACACTCCTTAAAAAACAATGTAGATAAACTTTGATAGCAGTTTAATTGAAGATAGAACTTCAATTCAGAAGCGGGCCAAAGAGATAAACGTACACTTTTTTTTATGATGACGCAGCGTTTAGGTATCTAGTCGCCTTTAAATGCCTCCACAATATTACGTATATATTCGTGTAAATCACCGTCTCCTCTCCTCATTAGAGTCTGATGACTGAGCATCCTTCTCATCATCAGCTGCTGTCATCATCGTCATTCTTCTGCAGGAGGGCTGATAAAAACCGGAGAAAGCTTCAGTGGAGGGTCTCACGGAAATAGGGGAGGTCTGATGGAAACAGGAAAGCTCTGACGGAAACAGAGGGGGTCTGACAGAAACAGGGGAGGGATTCTGTGGGGGGTCTGACAGAAACAGAAGAAACATTTGAGAGGTAGATGGAAACAGAAGAGGGATTCTGTGGGAGGTCTGACGGAAACAGGGGGGGTCTGAAGCAAACAGAGGGGACATGCAGGAGATGTGACAGAAAGAGGGTAGGGATTCTGTAGGATACCTGGCAGAAAGTCTGTAGAGAGTCTGACAAAAAAAGAAGAGGGATTCTGTGGAAGGGGGGCAAAAGGAAACAGGCGAGGAGTTATGTGGAGAGTCTAACGAAAACAGGGGAGGGATTCTGTGGGGGGTCTGACGGAAACAGCTGAAGGAGCTCGATCTGACGGAAATAAGGGGAGTCTAACGGAAATAGGGGGGGTTTAACGGAAACAGAGGGGACATACAGGAGATCTGATGGAAAAAGAGGGGAGGGATTCTGCAAAATATCTGATAGAAAGTCTGTGGAGAGTCTGACGGAAAGACGGGATAAAACCTCTGGGGGGTCTGATATACACAGGCAACGAATTTTGTGATAGGTGGAAATAAAGGGAGTCTAACAGAAACGGAGGGGGCCTGACGGAAACAAGGGAGGAATTGTATGAGAGGTCTGACAGAAACAGAGGGGACATGCAGGAGATCTGATGAAAAGAGGGGAGAGATTCTGCAGGATATCTGACAGAAAGTCTGTGGAGAGTCTGACGGAAAGAGGGGATAAAACCTCTGGGGGGTCTGATATACACAGGCAACAAATTTTGTGATAGGTGGAAATAAGAGGAGTCTAACAGAAACGGAGGGGGCCTGACGGAAACAGGGAAGGGATTGTGTGAGAGGTCTGACAGAAACAGAGGGGACATGCAGGAGATCTTGTGAAAAGAGGGGAGAGATTCTGCAGGATATCTAACAGAAAGTCTGTGAAGAGTCTGACGGAAAGAGGGGATGAAACCTCTGGGGGGTCTGATATATACTGGCAATGAATTTTGTGATGGGTGGAAACAAGGGGAGTCTAACAGAAACGGAGGGAGTCTGACGGAAACAGGGGAGAGATTCTGTGAGAGGTGTAACAGAAACAGAGGGGGGATTCTGTGGCGGGTCTGACGGAAATGGGGGAGACATCTGAGAGGTGGATGGAAACAGGGGAGGGCCCGGAGTCTGTGAGAGGTTTGATGGAAACAGGGGGGGGATTCTGCAGGAGATCTGACGGAAACGTGGGAGGGATCCTGTAGGGGGTCTGGCAGAAACAAGAGAGGGATTCTATCGGCGGTCTGGCGGAAACAGAGGAAGGATTCTGTGGGAGGTCTGACGGAAACAGGGGAGACATCTGCAAAGATGTGGATGGAAACCGAGGAAAGATTCTGTAGGATGTCTGATGGAAACAGGGGATACATCTGAGAGGTGTACGGGAATAGGGGAGGTCTATGCAAACAAGGGAGGGATTCTGTAGGAGATCTGATGGAAACAGGGATTGTCTTACAGAAACAGAGGAGGAATTCTGTGAGAGGTTTGACGGAAACGGGAGAGATTCTGTGGGGGGTTTGATGGAAATGGGAGGGATTCTGTGGGGGGTCTGACGGAAACAGGGGGGGGGATTTTGTTGGAGTTCTGGCGGAAACAGTGGACACATCTGAGGGGTAGACAGAAACAGAAGAGGGATTCTATGGGGCATCTGATGGAAATAGGAGGGGTCTGACGGTTCCAAGGGAGCTCTGGTGGAAACAGAAGAGGGATTCTGCAGGTGGTCTACCGGAAACAGGGGAGGGATTCTGTAGGGGGTCTAACGGAAACAGGGGAGGGATTCTGTGGGGTGTCTGACGGAAACAGGGGAGGTCTGACGAAAACAGGGAAGGTCTGACGGAAACATGGGAGGTCTGATAGAAACAGAGGGGGTCTGCCGGAAATAGGGGGGGTCTGACAGAAACGGGGGAGACATCTGAGAGGTGGAGGGAAACAGGGGAGACATCTGAGAAGTGGACAGAAATACAAGAGAAATTCTGTAGGGGGTCTACCACAAACAGGGGAGAGATTCTGTGGGGACTCTGACGGAAAGAGTGGAGGGTTTCTGTAGGAAGTGTGATGGAAACAAAGGAGACATCTGAGAGGTAGACAGAAACAGGGGAGGGATTCTGTGGGGGTCTGATGGAAACGGGAGAGACATCTGAGAGGTGGATGGAAACAGGGGAGGGCCCGGAGTCTGTGAGAGGTTTGATGGAAACAGGGAGAGGATTCTGCAGGAGATCTGACGGAAACGTGGGAGGGATTCTGTAGGGGGTCTGGCGGAAACAGAGGAAGGATTCTGTGGGAGGTCTGACGGAAACAAGGGAGACATCTGCAAAGATGTAGACAGAAACCGAGGAAAGATTCTGTAGGATGTCTGATGGAAACAGGGGATATATCTGAGACGTGTACGGGAACAGGGGAGGTCTACGGAAATAAAGGAGGGATTCTGTAAGAGATCTGATGGAAACAGGGATTGTCTGACAGAAACAGAGGAGGAGTTCTGTGAGGGGTTTGACGGAAATAGGGGGGGGATTCTATAGGGGGTCTGACGGAAACAGGGGAGACATCTAAGAGGCGGATAGAAAGAGGAGAGAGATTCTGTGGGGGGTCTGATGGAAACAGGGGTGGGATTCTGTAGGAGGTCTGACGGAAACAGGGGAGACATTTGCAAAGATGTGGACGGAAACCAAGGAAAGATTCTGTAGGATGTCTGATGGAAACAGGGGACACATCTGAGAGGTGTACGGGAACAGGGGAGGTCTATAAAAACAAAGGAGGGATTCCGTAGGAGATCTGATGGAAACAAGGATTGTCTGATAGAAACAGAGGAGGAATTCTGTAAGGGGTTTGACGGAAACAGGGGGGGGATTCTATAGGGGGTCTGACGGAAACAGGGGAGATATCTGAGAGGTAGATGGAAACAGGAGAGAGATTCTGTAGGGGGTCTGATGGAAACAAGGGTGGGATTCTGTGGGGAGTCTGACGGAAACAGGGGAGGTCTGACGGAAATAGGGGAGACATCTGCGGAGATGTGGACGGAAACCGGGGAAAAATTTTGTAGGAGGTCTGATGGAAATAGAGCAGACATCTGAGAAGTGGACAAAAACAGGGGAGGCATTCCGTAGGAGGTCTGACGGAAAGAGGAGGGGTCTGACAGAAACAGCCTGAGAAGAAGGTTTCTGTGGGGGGTCTGACGGAAAGAGGGGAGGGATTCTGTAGGAGGTCTGACAAAAACAGGGGAGACATCCGAGAGGTGGATGGAGACAGGGGAGAAATTCTGTGTAGGGTCTGACGGAAACAGGGGATCTCTGATGGAAACAAAGGAGGGATTCTGTAGGAGGTCTGAAGGAAACAGGGGAGACATCTGAGAGGTGGAATGAGGTGGATAGAGATAGGGAAGAGATTCTGTATGGGGTCTGATAGAAACAGGGGGGGGATTCTATAGGAGGTCTGACGGAAACAGGGGAGATATCTGAGAGGTGGATGGAAACAGGAGAGAGATTCTGTGGGGAGTCTGATGGAAACAGGGGTGGGATTCTGTGGGGGGTCTGACGGAAACAGGGGAGGTCTGACGGAAATAGGGGAGACATCTGCGGAGATGTGGACGGAAACCGGGGAAAGATTTTGTAGGAGGTCTGATGGAAACAGAGCAGACATCTGAAAAGTGGACAAAAACAGGGGAGGCATTCCGTAGGAGGTCTGACGGAAAGAGGAGGGGTCTGACAGAAACAGCCTGAGAAGAAGGTTTCTATGGGGGGTCTGACAGAAAGAGGGGAGGGATTCTGTGGAAGGTCTGACAGAAACAGGGGAGACATCCGAGAGGTGGATGGAGACAGGGAAGAGATTCTGTATGGGGTCTGACGGAAATAGGGATCTCTGATGGAAACAAAGGAAGGATTCTGTAGGAGGTCTGAAGGAAACAGGGGAGACATCTGAGAGGTGGAATGAGGTGGATGGAGATAGGGAAGAGATTCTGTGTGGGGTCTGATAGAAACAGGGGGGGGATTCTATAGGAGATCTGATGGAAATAGGGGAGGGATTCTGCGAGGGGTCTAACGGAACAAAGTCTACAAAGAGAGGGATTGTATCGGTGGTCTGACGGAAACAGGGGAGGGATTCTGTAGGAGGTTTGATGGAAAGAGGAGGGGTCTGAGAGAAATAGCTTGAGAAGAAGGATTCTGTGAGACGTCTGACGGAAACACAAGAGGTCTGACGAAAATAGGCGAGATCTGACGGAAACAGGGGGAGTCTGACGGAAATATGGCAAAAACAGGGGAGAGATTCTATAGAAGGTCTGATGGAAATAGGGGAGGGATTCTGTAGGACGTCTGACGGAAACAGGTGTGCGGGGTCTGATGGAAACGAAGGAACCACCCTGTACACTTCTCACCTGCTTTCTTCATGAGCTCCAGGGAAGTGGACGGCAACCAAGCGGTATGGTGGGTTGTTCCCTCCAAGGCGCTACCACGGTAACACCATCAACTGACGTCTGTTCCACAAGATACTCAAAACTTGTAGAAACAACTAAAAACACGGGAGAGCTACTCAACCCGGAACTACACATACAGCGAACGTGAGCTCATTGTGACAAGAGAGAGAGACAGAGAGAATTGGATCGAAGAAAGCCGTGTGCACAAGCTGAGCGTTCACACGTCAACCCATACAAACGAAAGGTCTCAGTTCCCATTGGGCTCAAATGGAGCAAAGCCTACCATGCGGCATGACCGGATATTTGACATAAACCCTGAAGGATGCTCTTATCGATGTACGCTTTCCTATGCACGGTCCCCAAGCCGGCAATAGCGGGAACAACACCTCTTCAGGGGGGAAGGTGCCAGCGTAATGCATCACGAGCGGTCAAACGGGTTAGCCTCCGTAGGCCTGGAACAAGAATTTCGCGCGTGCATGCCATGTGCGGTACGCGCTGGGTGATGGCATTGGTCTAAAAGGGGCAATCGTTCAGTTTTTTTAAACACATGCACAATTAAATATTATTTTAAGAGAAAACCTTAAAAAGGCCAATGTTTAAGCCGTTTTGTTCCATTTGTTATTCAGATTGATTCTGATTGAAGAGTCGTTTCTGTACTTCTTCTACCATCGCCCAAAGAATGATATTCTGAGACACTAACTTCTTGTAGGACAAATCACAGAAACTCAGAGTGCCTCTGCTTTGAATGCATAAATAACATCCATTGGGTGAGAGAAGAAAACAAAACAAGTAAGCAAAACAGGAAGACAACGGAAACGCAGGAAGGAAGAAGGCAAATAAGTGAGAAAAAGAAAAAGGAAGGAAGAAAGGAAGCAAGGAAGGAAAAAAGGAAAGTAAGGAGTCTTAGACGAAGAAAGAAGGAAGGCCAATTAATAAATACGGAAGGCAGGACGAAAGGAAGGAAAGAAGAAAGGAATTAAGAAAACAAGAAAAAAGAAGGAAGAAAGAGAGGAAGGAAGGAAGGAAGGAAGGAAGGAAGGGAGGAAGGAAGGAAGGAAGGAAGAACGGCAGGCAGGGATAAAGGACAGAAGCAAATGAAAAAAGAAGGAACTTCAAGGAAAGAAGAAAGCAATAGGAAAAGGAAGAAAGAAGCAAAAGGAGAGACAAGGCAATGAAAGAAAGAAGAAGGAAGGAAGGAAGGAAGGAAGGAAAGAAAGAAGAAACATAGTTGCACTAGTACAGTACAGTGTAGAGGCAAAACTAGTACAGTACAATACAGTACAGTTCGAGTGGCCCGCCCCGCCCTGCTTCACTAAATTGGGCGGGCCGCCCGCCACTCGTCCCACTACCTTTTTATAAGCTTTTAAGCTAAGTTTTAGGCTACTTAATTTATTGTAACTTAAAGCCTACTTTTCCTTATGTTTTTAGTAACTTTTTACTAGTGTTTTAGTGAGTGTTCATTATGTTTTCATAGTAAACATAAATTAGAGAAAAAGATGGCTTTAAGTGAAGCCTCTCAACCACGGCCGGGGCATTTGATGATGAGCTAGATGGAAAGATAGCGGTTGAATACCTGAAGAGCATCGGACTGGAGTTCAGAGAGGCTCCTTTCTAAGTCACTGTAATTGATGATCACTATATCATAACTTAGCACACGTTCATAAAGCATTAACGTAGGTTAAGAGACCCCCTAGGATGCTAGAAATAGAAGAAATTGTTTTTTAAGGTCTAGTACAGTAGTACAGTACAGTGTAGATATCATAGTACAGTAGTACAGTACAGTACAGTGTAGTACAGTGTAGTAGTACAGTGTAGTACAGTGTAGTACAGTATACTTGTGCAACTATAGGAAGAAAGGAAGGAAGGAAGGAACGAAGGAAGGAAAAAAGGAAGGAAGGAAAGAAACGAATAGAGGAAGGACGGGAGAAACGACAGACGAAAGGAAGGATGAAAGACAGGAAGGAAACAGACACAGAAAGCTTGAAAAATTTTGAACGAAAGAAAGAAGGAAAGTAGGAGGGCGGAACGATGCAATCATAAAGGGAGGAAAGAAAGATGGAAAGAAGGGACTCCGACAAGGAAAGAAAGGAAGAAGGGATTGAAGAAGGAAGGAAGAAAGAAAGTCACAAAGAGAGAAAGAGAGAGAGAGGGAAAGAGAAAGAGAGAGAGAGAGAGGGGGGGGGGGGGGGGGGAAGAAAGAAAAGAAGGAGGGAAGAAAAAGAGGAAGGCATTAGAAAAGGCACGAAAATAATAATTAAGGAAAGAAGGGGGAAAAAATAATAAAGATAGAAGGGAAAGGGAAAGAAAAGAAGCTGTGCGCTCCAACTGGAAAATATAGAGAAAAACAAAAGGGCATGAGGGAATCAACTTGTGTCAATAGAGCCAGAACGGCAATATTCTTTTTAGAGACTCACTAATCATATGCTCACCCATAGTGGCCGCGCAGAGGTAGCATCTCAGGGAACTTTTGCACGCTTCTAAATCTTATATCCTGCATAGACAACAGTTCAGAAAAGACAGAGAACTGAAACGTATAATCAGATTACTGCGTGTATATGTAATATATGCATTCTGCTTCTGTGATATCAAGAATTTGAGTGAAGATATTATTGGAGCGGCGCCGACGGCCCCCCAACAATACCAAACCAGCCGGTTTGATATTGTTGGGGGGGGTCAAAAAATCAAAATTTCCAAAAGTCCAAATATAAAACATCGCTTTTAATAACGAAACCGAACGACCCCTCACCTTAATTATAAAAAAATGAAATTTTAACCCCCCCCCAACAATATAGAACCGGCCGGTTTGATATTGTTGGAGAGCTGTCGGCACCGCTAATTGTAATAACAATAAGCAATACAAGTGTTGTTCAAAAAGAAAAAATGAAAAGTAAGGTAGAACTACCCATCCGTAACATATTCCGAAGCTATCACGCACCTCCTGAGAAAAACTTTTTTTTGAGCCCCCCCCTCCCCCTTTAGTGCCTGACTCCCCCTGGCACCCTCCCGCCGTCTCTTCCGTCTCCGCCGTCTCCATCGTCTCCGCAGTCTCCGCAGTCTCCGCCATCTCCGCCCCCGGACCCGCCTTACCCCTCCCTCCTC
>JAHBMJ010003295.1:0-11709 GCA_018398765.1 Chromera velia | reverse complement strand
AGGGCTTTCCTCGCCTCTTCTTTCTTCTGGTCGCTGGAAGCTGTATCTCCCATCACTCCCACTGCCCACTTTTTCATTGCCGCGTCTGTCTGCTCCTTCGTCCTTGGGATCACACAGCGGAGTTGGTCTCCTATTTCTGGGTGCTGCATGTTGTTCTGTTCATTAAAGAGGGAGTCGAAATCCCTTGCTACTGTTTCTGCACTGAAGACCATCTTCGTCATTGACCTCCACGACTGATGGTTCATCGACATCACCCCCTGGAATGCCTGGAACATCATCTCAGCAAACGCTGCAGCCTGCAGTCGGATATCTTTTCTCGTCCCATTGGGATCGAGTGCTGCTGTGTAAATGAAATTCTTTGTGTGTATGTGGATGTCTTTCTTGGGCAGTTTCAGTCCAAGAACAACCCGCAAGCAGATTCTCCTCTCCTCTTCCACCTTCTCTTTAGCCGATCTTTTCTGTCCCTTCTCCAAATTTCCCAGTCTTGTTTCGTGATCGTTCACCGTCTGCTGCATCTTTCTTTAATGCTCCCCCATCTCTTCTATACTGTCTTTCAGTCCCTGGATCTTCCCTCCCAATTTCTCTTCTGTTCGAGCCTCGCTTTCACGGAGTAGCCTTTCCATGGCACCTTCCGTGAGAGCTGGCTGCTCGGGCATCTTCTTTCTGTCCTTCAGCATCTTTTTATGGGTCCCTTCTTCGTCTGAGCTGATATCAGAGAGGCCAGGGCACTTCAGAAAGTTCGTCTCTGCGTCTCTTTCCTCCTGTTCTGTCATTCTGACTATAAAGAAAAAGTGAGACGGCTAAGGATTTTTGACTGTTGCACGTGTGCCCAAAACTTTGCCGTCTCTTCACCTTTTCTTCTCGGGAAGCTTTCGCTCCAATTCGCTCTGAGAGTGCAGCTCGCAGAAGACAGAAGACAGCTTGCAATAGTAAGTTATGTTGTTTAGGATTAGGATTTCTATTGTTTACACTGTTCGAATTTACCTTTGTTTTATATTTTCCTTGGCGGTCAAAAAAAAAAATAATAAAATATCTAAATTTGTCAAAATATTTTTTTCTGTTTGAGTCCTTTTTTTTGTATCAAATAACTGTTGTTTGGGTCTTACATCATAAGTTGCATGAGATCTGTCTATATCTATCTTTGAAATAATCTTTTTGGTGGTGTGTAACAGCAGAAAGCAAAAGCAGGGTCCAAGGAAGAAAAGAGGGAGGCAGAATGAGGCAGACGAATTCAAGAAAAAAAAAAAAGGGTGGAAGGAAGAAAAAAAAATTTTTAAAGGAAAGGGGCAGAATTTAAGGGAGAAGAAAAGCTTTCAAAAAAGAGGGTGGAAAGGACTCAGTGGGGGTGAAAGCCACTGTTTGTGTATGCAACTGTTTACAGCTGGCTTACTCTGAGTCATTTCCGTTTCATCTTTAAATTATATTATTTATGATGAGTGAGTAGGGGTTTGAACGAGCCGCATGCTCTTTCGACAGAATTGGCCAGTTTATTATGTGTGTATTCATTCATTCATTCATTCATTCATTCATTCATTCATTTATTCATTCATTCATTTTGTTAGGTTTGTCTTCTTTAAAATTTTTTAAATTTCTGTGTCCTTCCATATCTTTCTTGAAGAAGAACCACATATACAGAGTCTTCCCCTCTCTTATCTGTCCTTCTTCTGTGCTCCTGTCGTTCCGATGTGAAATGATCAATCAAAAGAGAGAGAAAGAAAGAAAGAAAGAAAGAAAGAAAGAAAGAAAAAAAGAAAGACAGAAAGAAAGGAAGCATGGTGGAGAGGCATAGACTCTATCTACTCTCTGTATACTCTCTTTCTCTCCTTTTTGCTCCTCTCTCTGTATCAGTCCCTGTACAAGCGTTCTTCCATGCGTATCTCTGCCTCCGTTTCCCCCCTTTTGACCCTTTTCTAGCACACAAATGAAGGAAAGACGAAAGCAGGAATTAACGAGATGAATAAAATGTAAAGAAGCATGGAGGGACAAGACAGATTGCAGGTAATCAACACAGAAAGGATATATGCCGGAACCTGTTATGAAATTCGATACGCAACCCTGGAAGGAAATTCTTTCCGTTAACTTCCTTTCTTTCTTCTCTCCGCACTCTACTGAGCTGTCGTCCTGAATCACTCAATCATTCCCCCCCTCCCCCTCCCTTCAAGCCCGGTGATTGAGAACATCTCCCAGTGGAAGCCGACTCTTTGAGCTGCTGTTACTCTGACTCTCATCCTCACTCTCACTCTGACTCTCACCCCCACTCTCACTTGATATGGAGATGGGGACAGAGGCGGCCTTTGTTGAGGAGAGCCCCCGATGACTGCGGTTGGATACAGTTGGGGAAGGACGTCCGGGGCTACCTCCAGCTAGCACGTGTTGCTTTTGCTTGATGGTAGCGACATGTCTTGTGCAGGGACACATGAATTGC
Source organism: Chromera velia (assembly GCA_018398765.1). Classification (NCBI taxonomy): domain Eukaryota; family Chromeraceae; genus Chromera; species Chromera velia. The sequence continues at coordinate 9,284 of JAHBMJ010003295.1, read as the reverse complement.
GCCTTAATGTAGTTCTTTTCTTCATTCACCTCGACGATCTGGAGGCTGCCGATCAGCCCTGGAAGCCCTGCTTGGGCGGGAGAACACGATCTAGATTCATCACGAGGGTGATTGAGCTTTTGGCGATCCGACAGCTTCCTGGAGTGCCGTCTTTTGCTGTCACTTTGAGCCTCAGGGTCCATGAAGAAGGTCAAGTACTCAACACTTGCACCGAAAGAATCCAGGTCTTTCTGGAACTGTCCTTCGCTCTCACGCCTGATCCGAGACCGCTCAGGACCGGACCTAGAGTAGCCCTGGCTCAGCAGAAAGTCCTGCAGGGGCAGAGGGGCATGCATGTGCAAACAAAGAAGGAACAATGTGCGAGAAATTTATTTAATGACAGATTGAAGAAGGTCGGACCGAGCTGGCCAGAAAAAGAGGCCAAAGAGTGACAATCAATCTTGAAACTCAAACGGTTACCTTGATGAGTAGATTTTGAAGAGAAGAGAGGCATCTGTATAAAGATGAAAAGAAAAAGAGCACTAAAAACATAAGACACACGTGACAATAGGAATGCTTCTCCACACTATGATAGGTAAAGAAAAAAGGGGAGCCTGGCCAGCGGAGGGACTTACATACATAGAAAGATGTTCGTATGCAAACGATAGTACAGTAAAATAGAAGAAAGAAATGGACCCACCCTTTCTCGCTTTTTTGGCTGCTCAGATGCTGTTTGAAAGACAGGAAAATCTCCTAATAATGCGAATGCAGACAAGAGAGAAACAGTACAGGGACCAGCTGCAGAGGAGGAAGAGGAAGATGTAGGCATAGAGGTAGGGGACGACTCTCTCCCTGGTGTCTTTGACCCCGTACCTAGCATTTCCCTTGTCTACCCTTTTCCCTCTCCTTCCCTTGAAGTTTCCCCCCTTCTCAAGTACCTCAATCAATCTATCTACAGATACCACATGGATGTCGGGATCAAGGATGAGTTCCTCGAGACACGGATGGACAATATGGTAGCAGTCAGATAGAGGCCACACATCGTCGTCGTCGCCATCTCTGAAGGTCTTCAGTTCTCTAGTAACAAACAGCGCAAGGCCCATAAGAGCGCTCACGTCTGCTTTAGGGATGTCTTTGCGATGCATCTCATCCCTGTGGCAGTTGCTGTTACGAAAAACGTAGACGCAGTCCACGAGGAGACGGAGGATGACATTGTCACACATGTCTGATCGGGACGAGGCATCGGTCCCCCAGAAAGCCCAAAACTCTTCTGACTGCATGTCTGATCTGCTTAGCAAGATTATAGGTATCGAGACTAAAGGTCTGTTCCCCTCTGGCAACGTGCCAGGTGAAGAAGAATACCTCCTCCATCATATCCATGAACAAGCCATTCCTGCCATGCCCTTCTTTTGAGTCACTGTGGGTGACGTAGCGTTCAGGCACCATACGGCGATCTCTATTAATGCACGCACGGTGGAATTGGCGTTGGTTGCGTCATTCGGATATGTACACCTTCTCTTGCCACTCACGCCGCGCCTGGTTGGTGCTGGTTGGCCTGGTGGGCAGAGTGGGAAGATGCTGAGAGGGACACAGGGGGAGGGAGTAGTCCGTTGACATGTAGAATATCTTGGCGTTGTTATGCAAAATATGATATTTAAATATCTGGAGACGGTGACGAACGGGGTGACGGCAAGGGGGGCGAAGGTGTTGGCATCTTGCAATTCTACCATAAACAGTTTCTGTGCAAGGAATTGGAGGCCTTCGCTCTCAACCATGCAGTCTTTTGACGGCATCGTGAAGTGAAGGTCGAAATTGGGGGGGTCTCTGCCGTCTTTTGCCCTCTTCACTCTCACCGTGGCCGTCGAATCTGCCCAGGTGTATTACTTTCCCTCTCTCTTCCATAGAGGGGCCTCTTCAACATCAAGGTGCTCAGTTCCTTTCACCAAAGTCCCATCCCTCCATTCTTTGGGAAGAGGGAAGTTGGGATGTGGGCAACGTTGGGGGTCTGCGGAGGATCTGGTAGGCAACGTTGGGGGTCCACGGAGGATCTGGTGCATCGGCAACGGGGGGGGGGCTCGAGAAGATCTGGTGCATGGGCAACTTTGGGGGGGCTTGCAAAGATCTGGTGGGCAGCGTTTGGGAGTCTGCAGAGGATCTGGTTCGTGGGCACCACGTGGGTCCGAAGTCTACCGAAATCGGATCGGGGAGGAGCTGACCGACTGCGGTAGGTTCCAGCTAAATTCAAATCCGAGGGGCAGGGTGAGAAGGTCTGCAAACAATCTGCGGAAAGGAAGAAGAAAGCAGCCACAAATGCCCAAAAATGCGCTCTGCAGTTCAAAAAATGGGGGCCATGCTTTGTCTCCCCTGTCCGGCCACCTTATGGCGTCCAGACACAAGGTAAAGCGAGGACAAGAACCTTAGGGAAATTCTAGAAAAGGAACGTAAGCAACACTCAGTCAGACAACAGTTTACAGCAGGTTTGGCTCTACATCAGTTTAAGTTCTAGTGCGATCTGGTATTTCAATTAGCTGCGTTCATTCTATCATGCACAGTTTCTACTCATTCCTCTCTCTCAGACTCTTAGGAGCTCTCTTGATCTATGACGAACAGACATCAGACTCAGACGATGTTATCCGTTGCTCAAGTGACGTGTTGCTTGAATACAAAGGTCATGCAGACTCGACTTCGACAACTTTAATCGACGCGCGCGACACGTACACGCATCCAAGTCGATTGCGTATACACGCGGCGGTGGAGCATGGCGTCGGTACGCGGGCTCATTCAGATATAGCGCATGCGAGGGTCCAGAAGGCGGCGCCACAGGGTAGGACTCCACAGCCGTACCTGCTTGGCAAATATTCCAGTAGGCAGCGAAGCTCTGCTTGTCTGAGCTGAAATACCTTGATTCATAGGCCTGCACATCAACGTACAAATAGGGGTGAAAAAATATATTTTGCTTGAGCGTTTTCGGTGGGAAAGAGTGGGTGGGAGTCTGCTCTCGCTCACCTTCCGGGCACTCCTCTATCTGCCAGCTGTGTAGCTGCATCGCCCTTTATGCCCCCTTCCTCCAAAATCTGTACCGGTATACCCAACCTGCACTTAATTGAGAAGGCGCCATGCGTGCCCGCCAGAAGGAAAAGCCAAAAGAAGCCCATGTAGACTGAAGGCTGTATGCAGATCGACCCTCACGAAATGACCGCAAACAGCTCCGTCTAGGAGCGGAGGACCCGTACGTCATATGTCGTACGCTGTGCAGCGCCGTGCAGACAGCAAAGAAGAGACTCACCCCCCTCTTGAGCAGCGATGAACTCCTTGCCCCCTCTTGTCCCTCTCCTTTGAAGTCCATGTGTGCTTCGATCACTTGCAGTCAGTTGGACACAATGAATTAAAAGGGCAAACTCAAGGCCTAGCGAGAGTGGAGAAAGAGACTCACCTTGATACCCGCCTCGTTATCTTTCCACTGGCAGGGAACCCTGTTCGCCCCTTGGTGTTTTCTTTCATGCCCTTCTCTGCCGATCCGCAGAAGAGAAGAGTACACAATGCAGTCCCACCTCCCCATGATCAACACACGAGTTGTGACACCTTAGCGAACAGCAGCCTGGTGCTTCTGCTTAACTGCTTACATACATAAAGGAACTGACCTCCATCCCTCCTGTGTGCTCCACGAAAAGCAGCTCTTCAGCATGCGTCTCTTGCATCCTAGAATGCATCACTTTGTGTATCGATCACTGATTCTGTGTACCGACACACGCATTCATCGATCCTGCGCCCATGCATACTCCATGCGAGCAGCCCGTCAAGCGACTGAATCTCCCGCCAGCCCAGCGGCGGCGCCTCGTACAAGCCCTACATAGACTCTATTGTTTGAACTAGAGTATTCTAAGTCTGTATTCATCATCAAACTATGGCTTAAAGTCGTTGGCTTTAAGTGCCTCTATACTAGAATTTATTATTAGGATATTGAATAAGTAGAATTTTAAGTTTAAAATAATATTTAGAGGCTTATAGATATAGTTTCAGTTTTAATTTTTTTTTAATTATTCATCTTTAACCGTCAATAGCTTTAATAGATAACAGATACTACAGAATTTTTATGATAAATTAAAATTCTATTTCAAATGTCAGTGCCTTATGCCCTGATGATGATGATTAAAGACCAATTTAAGGCTACTATAAACCTAGGGCTTCAATCTAGGCTTTAATTGATTATGAAGTTTCCATACTATAGTATAAAACTTCAACTACTAAAAGATACTAAAACTGAACTTGAAATTTTACTGGATTTTTTTACATTTTCATTAGGCAATATATTTATAAAAGTTTTTTTACCGACCTCTTTATACGGTCTTTTCTATTATGTGATAGTGATAGTGATCACAGATGGTTTGACAGTTGAAGCACACAATCCAAAAGCGTCTGACGGAACTCTTCTGAGTCAACAGTGATATCTGCACTCTTCCAGGCCTGATGGAAACAATCAGTAGAAATATCTGCGCGTCTTTTAATATATTCCTCCTGTCGAGCCAACGATGCGCACCTTTGGTAGTCTTCTCCCATCTCCATCAACTCCTTCTCGTGAGCCTCCGTGAAGACACCATGAAGAGCTCTATGGTAGATGCCCGCCCTTTGCAACATTTCTCGGTAGATGTTTGTTTGCAAGAAGGCGAAAGGGAAAACTTCAATCACCGCAGCGTTTTGGGAGAGAAACATTCCGTTAGTCAATCCGGCCCCGTGCACTGTCACGAGGACATCGGTCTCGGCCATGAGCTCTGCCTGCTCTCGGGGATCTGTTGGCATGCCTGGCTCATACCGCACACTCACATTTAGGTAGGAAGGGAGCTGCTGTGCTACTTCGACGAGCTCCTCGGGATTGCGAAACCGCCGCTTGGGCCCCTTCTCACGGCCGACAATGGTCACTCGGGGGGAGTTTTGCCGTTCCGAGTACGGCCTCTCCAAGAGCTTCAGAGCACCCCGAAGGGTGGCGTGGTCTCGCCACCCTCCAAGAACATGCTGGCGAAACGCGAAAGTGCGCGCATTCCGAGCGCACACGGCGTAGGGCATCTTTAATTTCCACCCGTTCAGTGAACAGTGGTTCACCGGCTCCTCTGGAGTTTGCCACAGGTGGTCTCTGAGAAGAATGGGCCAGCTGGGTTTGGGAAGCTCTGGGGGCCTCTGAGGCATCCCATCCAACCAGGCCCCTAGTTTTTGCTCTGAGAACAGTCCTCTCCCTCGAGAGAGGAGCTGTGCGAGTAGCATCCTCTTCCATGGGGTCAGACATTTCTCTTCGGTGTTCATAAAGTAGACCGAGCCTTCCGGACGGTCTAAGACGTCAGTCCACACAGGCATGAAGAAACTTGCGAAGTGATACAGATTTGGATTCTGCTCGACGGTCACGAACTTTGTGCCGTCCGGTAACCACTCGACAGGACCTCTCTGCAACATCTGCTCCCACGACGTGAAGGCGTAGTGGTCCAGGTAGTTCAGAGGAGTGGCGGCCTTCTTCTCGCCTGCTTCAAAATGATACCTGCAGGAGCATTTAAATCATGATGCACAAGGACGCACAGACTTGGAACAATATTGGATATGCAGCACGAAGGAACTGTATAGGAGACGTGTGTTGACCTGTAGGCTTGCTTGCATACTGTTGCGAGAATCCCGCATTCCAATGGATCGGTCAGCAGAATGGAAGCTGGACGTGGCGTCCTCCACATCCTTTTCGACTGTGGCTGCCACGATGAAGTACTGCTCTCCATCGAAGCAGAGGGTCTCGTAGTCGCAGGTGTCCAGCATGTCTGCATCAATCCGACAGTCAACGATTGGACGCTGTTGCTTCTCTTCGTGGCTCCGGGACACCGGGGGTCCCTCGAGATTCGGACAGTCGGCGCCTTGTACGTCTAAGGTCGTAGCGCCGGAATGAATGACCCTCAGAGCCAGTAAAAGGGATCCAACGGCCACTGATCCCGGGGTCATCCTTATTTTCTCTTCATGTGTTCGTCGAAACGTTGAGAAGTTGAATTACGTGTGGGTATATTGGTATACTCTACTATACTTGTGGCCCTTTGTATCCTGCAAGAAAGGAATGGCGGTGATGCAGTTCCGTTTGAACGCATACACGGGATGTTTGCTTGCAGATGTGCCCAGTTAAGAGAGGCTGCTCAGAGGCAACAGAAGCGACTGTCAGGGATATATATATTCAAAAGGCAAAACAGGTCAGTCAAACCGTCTCAGTTTCACATGCATGCATGCATGAACGCGCGCGCGCGCCGATCGAGGACCATGCATGCATGCATGCAATTGTCAGTTATATATATACACTAAAGAAAATTGTCAGTTACAGCAGTTAAAGGTCAGACGTCATGCATGCAGACTGATCCCATGCACCGATCGACTTCAATGAAAGACATGAGCTTCAAGTTAAGACTTCCCCGTCGTATCCCGGTTCGGGAAAGCTGCCACGTGTATATAGCTTGCTCGACTCAAGTGCTCTGCAAGCAGTATCCGATGACACTGACCGAGACCCACAGCAACAACATGCTGCAAACGCGAACTGATTAAAGCGCCCAGCAGGTCTGACTGGCAGTGTACCAGAAATATATAGACAGGCACAACATGTACGCCAGCTGATCGATGACGAAATTCATTCTCTTACTCGGAGCACTTTCATTGCTCTCCCGATGCGATGCAACGGAGGCAGACGGCAGCGTCTGCTTCGATTCTGCCTCTGGCGAATGCTCTTCAGCTGCGCAGAAGAAGCGCAACATCGCGGACTGTCGACCTGACCACGACAGTCTGGACATTTGTGAGTATGAGACTCTCTGTTATGACGGAGAGCAATACTTCATCGTTGCATCCGACCGCGAAGAAGATCTTGAAGCCGCCACAATGGATTTCCAGCCTACTGACCGACCGATCAGCATGCAAGACAAGCGGCAGAGTGTGATGGCATACCGGTGGGTTCAATGAACATCTATATACACCTCACAGTGCATGCAAAGCACGATCGAACTGCTAAACGCACTGTATAGTTATCACACCTCCCAAGTATGTATATATGTACTTGAGCTTCCTGTTCCTGCAGTTATCATCACAACTCAAATGGGAAGAAGCCATCCACTCCACTGAACTATCTCGACAAATACGACTTCGTCTCTTGGGAGAAGATGCTCGAGAAGGGTCCCATCGAGTGGCTGCCCGACGGTACAAAGTTTCTGAACACAGAGCAAAACCCGAGCCCCTCACACTTCATCACCCACCTGATGATGACTTGGTCCGACCAGCTAGATCGACCTGAGGGGTCGGTATACTTCCTCAATACAGAGCTGAAATGTATGACCTCCTGGAAAGACATGTTTCTTGACGTGCTTCTCACACGCGGGAAAGGGCTCCTCACAGAAACAGAATTAGAAACCTGGTTGGCGGGGATGAGCGAGAGAGACCTGAATCTTCCAACACCTGCTCGGCCGGCTCTCTTCAGAGACCACCTGTGGCCAACGCAGGACCTTCCCACCGAAGGCAAATCTTTCAATCACTGCAACAGGCATATCTGGCAGTTCAAAGAGTCCTACACTGTATGCGCTCGAAATGCGCGGACGTACGCGTTCCGGCAGCACATGATCGGGGGCTGGCGGGACCACGCGTCGCTTCGGGAGAGCTTTGGTATCTCCGAGAGATCGTGGCAGGAGCGTTCAGAGTCCCCCAGGGTCCTCATCGTCGATCGTCTGGACGTTGGCAGACGTTACTTCCGAGACCCAAAGGGAGTCAGAGAGACACTCGAACAGCTGCCCGCCTACCTGAACGTCAGTGTAAAGTATATCCCTGGGTGGCCTGAGGATGGAAGGGAGCAGGTCGCCCTGATGGCAGACACTGATGTCCTTGTTAGCCCCCACGGCAGCGGGCTGACAAACGCAATGTTTCTCTCCCAAAATGCTGCGGTTGTAGAGATCTATAACTTTGGGTTCATACAGGACGATCTTTACCGGGACATGTTGGAGCGGCAGGGTGTTTACTACCGTGCCATGATCGGCTACTTCTCGAAAGAACTCGAGAAAGAGTTGTTGCAAGGAGACGAGAGTCAGCGGACATGTGCGGAAATGGGTAGGAGAGAGGATTACAAGCGTCGCAAGACAGACGACCCTGGACACTGCTTCTATCCAGCCTGGAAGCTTGCACCAGTTGAGATCGATCTTCAAGAACTGAAAAAGACGGTTTTAGAGTGTATCTTTGCACTCGGGAACCATAAATAGCAGCTTCGGGGATATACTGAGCACTCGGTCATCCGACTTGAAGTATCATTCAAATATAGTAAACGACTCTACTAGTAAAATTTCATCGTACGTTTCTTTTTAGGGATCGAGTCACTCTACAGCTCAAAATGCAAATTAGGAGTTTTTAAAAAAAAAAAAATGAAAAGTGGCTTAATTACATGCATTTTATTTGTTCCCCTTTTAAACCCAGAAGTAGGCCGGCCCCACGCTATATTAAAAAAAGAGCCCGAGAGATTGTTTTTATAGATTCTTTTTTATTTATCATTATATGACGTAAACAATGTACTAAACACTTCAATTCACATTAATTTAAGACAAACAAGTATGATTGAAGTATTCTTTAAATGTTACAAATGTGTTTAATAAAATGATGCATAAAAAATATGTGTTGTTTGTTGAACATCGGCAATTAAAACAAAAAAATCAGAATTTTTTCTACAATTTTTTAAACTTAGTTCTTTTGAAAGTTTATTTCTAACATTATGTCATAAAATTATGTTGTGTAAGATATAGTGAATAGATTCGGCTTTCGATAGAAGCATCTATAGATCAAACAATAATTTTTCTTGAAATTTATCTTAGTGATTCTTAGTACGTGTTTTTAAAATTTATTTTAAAATGATAAATCAAACAATAATTTTTGTTGAAATTTGTTTTAGTAATTCTTAGTACGTGTTTTTAAAATTCATTTTAAAATGTTCATTAGTAATCTCATGAAAACATCATATCTAAAACAACATTTACTCAAAGATTGAACTTACTACTTTGAAGTTGTGAGTCAAACATTGTCTGACAGATATAAAATACACTCCAAGACTGCATCTCGAAGTTGTAGTAAGTCAACTGCTGTGTTGTGTTGTTGAAATGCAAAGAGAAAGCAGTCGCTGTCATGCAGATACCGCCGCACGTTCCAGTAGGTCGGATCGTTTACAGCCTTCTCTGCACACTCTCTTGTCTGGGAGTGGGGCGACGCCAGCAATTCTTCCTTGCCTGATTCACATAGAACACCACTAATTTTTCTGTAATTGATTCCTGCACGCT
>JAHBMJ010003294.1:9560-21313 GCA_018398765.1 Chromera velia | reverse complement strand
GGGGGGAAATCAGGCATACAGTCCTTTTGACTGACCACGTATCTCTTCACGTCCAGCGTGAGATCTTCAAAGAACATGCTGATGGGGACGCAGGGACCTGCAGCAATCAGAAGAACACTTTTGTGAATTCACGACTTTTGCCAATGTCTCTGTATCTATACATGGTCAGGTCTACTCAAACGAACGATTTTCCTCTGTTGCCTTCTCTCTTTCTTTCCTCCCCGCCTAAATATGGATGTGTGTGTGTGTGTATGTGTGTGTGGAAAAGCAAGTGGACATGATTTGCCCTCACTCACGTCTGCAGGCCGTTTGAATCGCCTCAAAAGCTCCGTCCACGCACATGATCGCCTCGTCCTCTTCGTTCTCAGCACCCCCGTCAGGAATTCCTGCCCCCAAACTTTTGAAGCGGGATTCCGTGAAGAAACCGTTCGTCTCGTTGCACCTGCATGCACGCATGTGTGTAGATGCATGTGAGAAGTGAGAGCGTGATCTCGGATGGCCGTTTAGAGACTCTGCTGTGAGCGCAGGCTCCCGGGGTCGTAAGAAGAATCTTTTTGGTTTCACTTCGGATAAGGACAAAAAAATGTTAATACTGGAAAGACAATTGGATGCGTGGATGGACAGACCTGACTGTCAGGAAGGTCTCAGGTCGGTAGAAGATCTCTTGTTCTTTTCCTTCATTTCCCTCAACCTCCTCTATCTCCCCCTCAGCCACCGCGGTCACTTCCTCAACAGAGGGGGCAGACGGGTCCTCCAAAATGTACCCAGCGAACGCAAGCGGAGGGCGAGGGCACTGGGCTGCATGCAGGGGAATGAAAGGGACATCGAAGTTTGCATCCTTCATCCTGTGTGCTTTCGGGGAAATACCAACATCTCGTTTGTCGACTGCAGGCAAGGGAACGGAGGAAAATTAAAAGAAAACCTCAGCTAGGGAAAAAGGGCATAATTAAAACAATTAAACCTCCCTCAAATGGACGGACGAACCTCTGCACCTGAGTGTCTGCTGCGTCCACTGCCCGTCCTCGCATGTCAGCGTCTCTTCTTGAGACCATTTTGTATCCCGACCCTCCAGAGAGCTGGCTGAAAAGGATCCTTCTTTGCACCTCACCGTCATTGCAGAGCGGTGTGCGTACGTACCTGCATGCATGCGGCATATCAACAATACAAAAGGCTCTCTTCCAGACGGATGGCAAGAGCAAATTCATCAGTCTGCTTGAGAAGACTTTTCTGTCAACCCCCATTCACGCTCGACACTGTCACCCGCACATCCAGCCATCCAACCCCCCCCTAGCAGCTTTCTGAATCCCGACTGGTGGACCCTATTCGACCCGACCCGACCCGACGCACCCGACACACTGTCCCAGAGATGTTCCTCGGGATGCTCCAGAGTCTGTGTGTGGGGGTGCGTGTTCACGTAGGGCGGACACCGCACTGCAATGCATTGCAACGCAATCAATGAGGCAAGACGCAAAATTGTGTGTAAAGAGACAGCATCACGTTTTGTTTCTGTCATGTACTGCATCGCTCTCTGCTTGTCGGGCTTTTCAGCTAGAAGAGTTGTGACAGAGACTGCACAAGCCCGCCAAAGAAAAGAGATCAAGTCTGTTCGAGGGTCCACAGATCGAGCCTCCAAGCCCCCTTCTATTTATCTATCTCCCACTTACGAAGGCAGTCAGCGAAGGGCAGCGCTGTGAACTCTCCCTCGTTGCACCAGACGAAGAACTCCGCTCTCTCTCCGTGGAGGGGCAGAGAGCTCTGGGATGCTGCGAGGTCACGGTCCTCGGCGAGGCTTCTCTCTCCGGACTCCATTCCCTTTGACGCACGCACAAGGGAAAGGGGCGGCTCAGAGGGACGCACTTGAGGAGGTGACATGTCTGTCCCCGGCTTGCACCCAACCTGCACCATCAAACATGTGATACAAGACCGCATACAAGATGATATAACAAAACCGTCCAGGCACTCGCAAAGGCACGCAGCCACGCATAACGAGGCCGGGCAGTTCAGAAAGGTTATGGGTGGAGCCGGCCCAAACAAGAACAAAAGAAGGAACACATGTTTGTGATCTGTGACAACAAAAGTATGCTGTAGATACACTAGCATGTTGGACTGCTACGGCATGACAAAGTGAGAAGACCTGTCTCCCATCCCATGGATGGTTTCCGACCGACCGAGCAACCGACCGACCGACCCTGGCGCTGCTCCCGTGGTGGAAGAAATGAAAGTTGATGGGGTCGGGCTCCAAGAAGAGACGGTCAATGTGTTCAGGTTGGGAAGGCCGAGGGAAGTTCTTTGTGAAGCACATCTCTGCAGGCAGGCAGGCAGGCAGGGACACACAGTCAAGCTCATGAAGAAGAAGAGACAGTAGGAACCTCTCCCTTCCCCTGTCTGGCCACTCACGTGTTGAAAAAGAGAAAAGTGAAGAAGGAGAAGATCAGAAAATTCGAGGCATACAGCAAGAGAGGTCGAGAGGCATCACACCGGGTCCTTATTCTCCTTCTCTCTCTCTCTCTCTCTCTCTCTCTCTCTCCCTCCCGTTTCACCTGCTTGACAAGCAAGAACAAAGTGTCAGGCCGACTGACTGACTGACTTTTGCACTGCGCTTCTATCTGCGTCCACTGCCCGTTGATGCAAGTGGAGGTGCCGAAGAACGACCCCCAAGAGAGGGGGTAGATGATGGGCGAGAGGAGAACACCAAACTCCGGGGGGAAGTCTCTAGGGGGGGTGGCTGAGAGAGAGAGGGGGACTGATGGTTTCTCTGGTGACTCTGGGTTTTCTCTCTCCTCTGTCTGGAGGAAGGAGGGCGGTCCTCCGATAGAGAAAATCCCTTTGTCCTCCGATTCCTCCACAAAAACCCTTCTGTCCCAGGGAAACGTCAGAATCTGTGCCCGCAAATCTTCCGAAAGAGCTGTGTCGATCGTCTCTTCTTGCCTTCGGAGGGCCACACGCCGCCAGTCCTCTTGAAGACGGGGCGTCTCGTCTGACACGACCACAGAAAGCGACTCGTCGAAAGCTTGGGGGGCGCTGAGGGGGTCGGAGTAGGACGTATTCAGGGGGTAGGTTGGCCAGGATGCACACCTGCGTTGGTCGGACATGAAGGAGCACATGGAAGATGAAATTATTGTGTGACACAAAGTGACAGTGAGTCACTAGAGTGACAAAAGCAGAGGAGTCAAGGAACAGTCGAAGGCAGACTGACTGATAATATCTCTTGGCCCCGTGAAAGAAGGAGGGCAGTGTGACGTTGTTGTCGCTCTCCCGGGGACCTGGATTGTTCGTCACGTTGATCACCTGCGTGCATGGGTGAGTGGGTGGGTGGAGAGAGATTTTAAATTCATCAGCTCGTCACAACAGAATCTTATTATGTGTGTGGCTGTGGAGGCCGATTTCTGATCTCATTCCACTTCTCTGCGTTCTGCTGTGATGGACCGCTTGACATGAAGCAAAGACCGGATGGATGAGCCGACTGACCGACCAATGGGTCCGCAATAAAGTCCGCGCAGGTGCGCTTGCAGTCCAGCGTCACGTGGGTCCACTGTCCGTCCATGCAGGCCGTCTTCTCCGACGACCGACCGAACGAGTCTGTGTACCCGAGCTTCCATTCGAAAGACCGAGCCGCCACTTCGCCTGCATCCATGCATGCGTGTATGTCCGGACGGTCAAGCCCTTTCACTCACAATTTCCGTCTGTTTCGCAGCAGCACACACAGAGGAAAGCTAGTACCGGCTGAAACAGGTTGAAAAGAAGGAGTGGAGGGTTGAAATGAAATCAAAGATGTTCGACATGCACAGATGAGCGACGCCGCCGCTGTCTCTGACCTGGGTGCAATGCACAGCGCACAACTCATTGTCCGTGATGGGTTGTCTGGGTCTTCCTCTTGCATGTACCCGTCGGGCAGCTCTGGCGATGTCTCGCAATCACCTGCATGGATGAGGCCGCACATCGACACTCACAGTCGCTCTCCGGAAAAGTCAACTAAAATTGTTTGCTTCAGGTAAGGCGCGCGGAAAGAAAAACAGAATTGACAGGGGAAGGCAAGTCAGCAGCCAAAATGAATTAACGAAAGACTGACGAAAGCAGCCCATCTCCCTAGGGGTCCACTGTCCGTTGAGACACGTCGTTGTCTCCTCTGTCTTGTCATCCAGATCGGATTTGAACCACTTATTGCAGGAGACCTGCAGATTCGATTTAATTCAAGCATCAACAAGAACCACAGTCAAAAAAGGCCAGCAAGGAAAGCAATGCAGAACGACAGAAACACAATCTAATGCTCTGAAGGACAAGACCAGCAGACACTTCTTCCAGCACACGGGACGAAAGAAGAGGTAGACAGAGACACTAGAGAATCGCATGGAAGAGAATCGGGCAACAAAGAAACCAAAAAAAAAAAAAAAGCAACAAACAAACAAACAAACAAAGAAAGAAAGAAAGAAAGAAAGAAGAAAAGAAAGAAAGACAGACAGACAGACAGACAGAAAGAAAGAAAGAAAGAAAGAAAGAAAGGAAGAAAGAAAGAAAGAAAGAAAGAAAGGAAGAAAGAAAGAAAGAAAGAAAGAAAGAAAGAAAGAAAAAAAGAAGCCGACAACCGCGAAGGTGAGCGAGAGGAGCAATTGGGAGTGACTGATGTAATGAAATCACAAACGGAAAAAAAAAATTCATTTCGATTGTCCGAGAGTCATTTGCGGACCTTCAAAACTGCCCCATGCATGCGTGGAAATCTCGATTGGTCGTCTGTAAGTGAGAAGACTCCCGGGTACATTTCTGGTTCTTCGAAAGGGGAGTCGACCTGTTCGATGATGTATCTCTTCTCGTCGACCTCTGTCTCGAAACCCGAGCACATCTCTGCATGGAGACAGACAAAAAACAGAATTTTGCTCAACGCAAGCATGCATAGGGAAATGAGAAAGGTTATCAGGAGGATCATTTCGCACAGAAAAGGAATTTCCAAGGAAAAGATCCAGATTATTCAAGAAAAAGTAAAAGACCATGGAAGAGTTGGAGGTCAGATCTAACGCAGAAAACGTCTGTTTGCTTGCTGGACACCCCTCACATTATTTCCAAGACGGCTTTCTGTGAAGCAAACACAGCACAAACCACGACGCGAATATCGAAGAAAGAGGGGCACCTATGTGCGGCAGCTCACGTGCAGAGAGCCTTCTGTGGCAGCCCTGCCGACGAAAAGGCGAGACAAATGTACGTGCAAAGAGACAAAGGAATAGAGGGACTGACTCTTGCACTCAAGATCAGGAGTTGTCCAGACGCCGTCGACACATCTCGAGGGAACCGCCTGTTGTTTTTGTTTGAACCTGCAGCAAGCAAGTTAGCGAACTGCGTGATCGAGTCCGTTTTCATATCTATTTCTGCCAGCCACTGGACTGGGTACCATCTGATTACCCAGACATTTTTTCTATTTGTTTTATAAAGAATCGGGGGTTCTGTAGTTACACAAACCATGCGAAAAGAGGAGAACGAATGCAGGAGAGGAGAGGAAAGGAGAGGAGAGGAGAGAGGCTGCCCGAACGACCGCCCGACCTCTGATCGATGAAGAAGTCCCTGTACCCCTCTGCGCATCCGACAACGATCTGTTGGTTGTGCGGCGTCGCCAAGGCAGAGGCACCCGAGAGTGCGCCATAGACAATCTGCATGCCCTTCGGAATCCTGAGAGACGATTCGCCGTGAAGATTCGGAAAGGGTCCGCAGGTGTCTGCAAAGCGTTAGTCAGTCAGTCAACACAATCACTTCTGTCATTATTAAAAATACTCTCACAGCGCCTCGCCCATACATATGGGGAACCTGTTTGCAGTGTTTTCCGTGGTGCTTCTTTGTCTCCGCATACTGCTCTCTGACTGTTTGCTCCTCATGTGTCTGAGCGCCTAAAGAAAAAGAAAAAATGGACTTTCGTCGAACAAAACCATTTTTGTCCTCTTCCTTTCTCTCTCTCTCTCTCCCTGTGTGTGTATCTCTTGTTTGCTCATCTTTTCTTTCTCTTTCTGTTTCCTCTCTGTGTATCTGCTGCATGTACATCGAATTCTTTTGTCCTCAAATCTTGACTGACAGTAGCACTGGAGTGTCGGAGAAGTGAAGGAGCCGTTCATACAGAAAACGTTCTGAGTCTCTGGAACCGCAGGAACGGGAGTCAAGCCGGGGAGGCAGGAGACCTCCCACACTGAGCCGTGACCGGGAAGGGAGCCCTGGTGAGTTGCGGGCGTGACCCCGTCAGTGTTGCTGTTCTGCGTGGGGGCAGAGGGTGAGGTCGCGTTCCCGGGTTCCTCGCTTGTGCCAGGGACCGGAGGGGGAGCCGCTGGGCCCCTCAGAAGCAGCCGCGACTTCATTCCTCCCTGGGTTGCAAAGTACGGAATCTCGCATCTCTTCACACATGTCATGACGAGCGCCGAGTATCTCCCCGCCCGACACACAACCTCCTCGACTCTTTCGCTTTCTGGGCCCTCTGGAGCGTCTGCCGGTGTTGCAAGCAGCCCCCGGCAGCGGACGGGAATTCTGGTTCCGTGTGGGAGTCTCCCCGATTGGACGACGGTCGGATCGAACTGGTGGGGGTATTTGATTTGCCCCACAAGCATTTCATAAAAGTCAGTTGGGTAGGGCAATTGATAGGCTGGGCAGTCCTCTGCAGTCATCCACCAGTCAGTGAGCAGGCATTTTAAAAACACACCTCCGCCCGCAACACGCACATTCAAGCGCACGCAGCCATAATTATTCCAAAAGAGAGTTACGCAGCAACCGATTTCTCGTGCTCAATTGACAAAAGGGAACGGCAAAAGTGGTTTGTGAAGCGGAAGCATCCGTGACGAATGGAAAGAGAAAAAACAAAATTGAAGTGAACAAAAACGGGATGGAAGACTGACTTCCGCACTCCAAAGTAGAGATTTGCCACTCTCCGAGGACACATGAGATCTTCTCTTCCTCCTCTCCCTCCATGCGGATAAACCCAGGGGCACAGCTGCAAAATTAACAGAACGTAAGAAGAGCCTCAAAGTGAAGAAGCACGGAAGACGAACGGATTGAACGCAGTGAGCAGAGACAGAAGGAAAGAGCCACAGCAGAAGAAAAGGGAAGGAAAGGCACTGACCGAAGAACGAGGGTCGATCTATGTTCCCTCCCGCTGCCGTCGATCTCATAAGCCTCTGGGGGCAGTTTGTCAAATTCAGGGCAGAGCGCTGCAAGCACAAGGAGAAGGAAGCAGACAGATCAGCTAGACGCTTCCCGAGTACACCATACAAACACCAAAGAAAGAAGGAATCGATATGCCCCTCCCCCCCCTTGCCCCGAAACTGACGCGCGCAGTCGAGGGTGATGACGCTCCACTCTCCATTCACGCACTGCACAGTTTCCGTCTGCCTCTGCCCCCCGACGCGAGAGGCCGCTGTCCCGGCGGGGCACTCCAACTCAAACTCTGTCCCGTGGCGCCTCCACATGGGGTCCTCCTCCAACTGCTTCTCCGAGACCTGCATCCGTGCATCCGGGCATCCGTGCATTTATTTGTGAAGGCGGGCAGGCAGGCAGGCAGGCAGGGAGGCACGATCCGGAAAACAAGAAGCGGAAGAGGAGACATTGATGTTGCTCCACCTTTCTGTCCTTCCCGACTGTTTGTGCCCGCTGGATGATCGAGCAGACAGACTGACTGACTGACCCCTTTGAGCACCGCATGTGCCTCTTGAAGAAGCTTGAGGTCGAAGGCCGCACATGCGCCCTCACACTCAAGAGAGACCTCCGTCCATGCACCGTTCTGGCAGACCGCGACTCCCTCTGAGATCTGGGGGTCAGAGGGAGAGAACCCTGCCGCGCATTCGAAGGATAGAGTCGACCCATGGGGCAAAGGGAACACCGGAGGCCGTTCCTCCGCGGGCTTCAGCCGCATTCGGTCGAAATCGGGCATCGAGGCGCAGGGCTCTGCAGACAGACAAGACAAGACAAAGCGCCTAGAGGTCCATTGACTGTTCTCAATGGAAAAAAGAATGACCCTCGATAGAAGGGAGAACTGTTGATCACGCGTCTTCTTGCATCTACGCATATGTCTTGCAAACGCACCCGTGCATGCAGAATTAAGAGGCATGACCCACCCACCTGTGCACATGAGGGTGCCCGTACTGTACCCCCTCTCTTTTCCCAGGCAGAGAATCTCCTCTCGCTGCCTCTCGTCCCCGAACGGAGGCATGAACGCGGGGGCACAGGAGATGCTCACCACAGTCCCCACAGGAAGGGAGGGAGGAATTTCTTTGTCTGCTGAGGAGATTTCCCTGCCTCCCTCCACATGGACTCGATACTGAGGTCCCATAGGCTCAAAGGGAAGACAATACTCTGCAAGTCACCGCATTCGAGGAACATGCATCAGAGTTTGGCATGATCTGTGGAAACATATACATCAGTCGCGACGGTGATGCCTTCAGTTTGTGAACAGATCAAACTAAACAATTCACGCCGACCAGAACAGAAAGCACGTCCACCTCAACCCATGCCCAGACAGAAGGAAGGGCACACGGAAAGAAGGTCAGACGGACGGACGGACCTGCACATTCGAGAGGGACGGCAGCCCATCCATCCCCTTCGCAGGTGAGGGAGGAAGGATTCTGGAGTCGCTCCCCCGATGCAAGTGCTCTCGGTTCACTTCCCGTCTCACAGGAGAGAGAGAGTGTAGAGCCCGCCGGCATCAGAGAGAAGGGTCCAAGTGCCTCCTGTCTGTTCACAAGGAGATGCTTCGCGTTCAACTCGTTGGCATTCAGGCCTGGACAAGGGTCTGCAGAGTACAGAAGCAGAACAGCAATGAAGAATCAAAATCAGAAAGCAGGAACTCTGCGGGAGGTCTTTTTTCCCTGAAACGTGATATCAAAAAGGCAAAGGGATCTGCTGAATTGGCAGCAAGGTGAAAGAAACTCACCAAGACAGCGAAGAGCCGACGAGGACAGAACTCCAGAGTCACAACTAATCTTTTCGGACCCAAAAGAACCTCCTGGGTCTGCCCCTTCCTTTGCACTGTTCTGCTTCTCGCTCCCAGCCTCCTCTTCTTTTGTCGTTGCTGCCCTCTCAAACACAGGGGGGGCGGCCGGTTTTGTGCACATGATCGGGGTCGCTTCTCTGTTCGAACGCGCGAGTCCGGCCCCGGCACTCGACGTTCCCTCAGCAAGCGCCGCATCACCCCCGCCTCCGCTTCCGCACTCAGGGGAACAAACGAGGGTCAGCGGTTCGATCACCCCGTCAGTACACAGGAGAGATTGTGCTGGCGACTGGCCCACCGACGGTTGCAGCGGTTGCGCGCAGGACACAGCGATGGATTGCCCGTCCTTCATGACTGCAGATGGGTCAAGGAGCTCAGGCTGATCCACCCTCAGTCCGTGATGACTCCCCTCCCCCACTTCCTTCGCCCATGGGGCGGACGAGACCGCGCAGTCCCGACGGCAAGACAGGGGGGGTGGTATGGGTGTCCACTCTCCAGCAGTGATGACGCCACAAGAGACGGAAACCTCCGTGACATGGGCGGGCTGTGGGGAGTGTCCGGGAGCGCATCTGCAGAGTTCGACACAGAAACAGTGAAGTCACGGAAGATCTTTGCTTTGACACCGTCAATGTATGCTTACTGAGCGAGAGGATGGTTGAGAGGAATGAAAACGTACCTGATGGCGGCAGTGTCTCCCCGAAGTCTCCCGTTCTCCCTGACAGAGTACCGACTCTTCTCTTCTCCCAGAGCGTCCCGGAGAGAAGGACACCGCTCTGCGACCACACAGACAAGGGGAACGATGGGGCATCAGGCACGCAGACAGGTTTGTGGGAGGCACTAAAACCGTACCTAACACCCAGATTGGGAGAAAATGTGCAGAGAAATTGGGTTAAAGAGACGCTGAATGCTAATCATGGATCGATTTTGAGCGTGTAGTACTTTGCTATTCCTCAATTTGACTTCACAATCCCACCGTACGAATCTTCTTGCCCACTCTGTTTTTTCAACGTCGGCCCCTATTTTTCTGGTCTGGCTATCTCTCTTGCCTGTTCAGATTCTGTACATTCCTTCTACATTGACAGACAGCCCTCAATTCCTTTCCAAACGGATCCACTGACTGACTGACTGACTGACGTACTGACTCTGGCAGTTGCAGCCACAGAGATTCGCCCCCCCGTTCCCTCCTGCTGCCGTCTCCTCGAGAGGGTCGCACTCCTCGCCGTCCTCTCTCTGCACGGTGCCGTCCCCGCATCGGTCACTCACGCCTGCAGTCACTCACTCACTCGATCGGAAGTCCTTGCAAAGCCGCCTCCCCAGAGCCTCAACACAGAAGGAACTGACAGAACAGAAACAGCAACAATTGAAGAAAGAAGGGAAGAGAGGGGGAAGAGAGAATGACGGCAAAAAGAAAGAACAGCTGACCAAGAAATTCAGAGGAAAGCCGCTGAGCTGCCTCCTGTTCATCGCTTCCCTCGATTCCTCTCTCGATGGCAAAGAGCGCCAAACGTCCTGAGCAGAGACAGACACACGAGCAAACAAGAAGAGTAGATTCACTTAATTATTCACACGCTCACGCATATTGAAAGAAGCTGGGAGTGAATGATGGGGGTTTGGCAGGTGAAGGAAGACACTCACATTCACTTCAGTGAAAAGTGGTCAGAGACAACATGCCAAATTTCATGCACTTACGCGTGCTCTTTTCTGTTCATTTTCATGCTGTGAATGCAGAACCCATCTACGCACATCAGTCGAGCATGCACTCACCGAGACCTCCCTTCTGACCTCTGAAGCAGTCCTTGCCATCCCCGTTGCATCCCAAAGCCAGTCTTCCCAAAGCTGAGAGAACGGCCGCCCCCCCCCCCTCCTCCGTACCCCCGCCTCCGCCTGTCTTCGTCGACAAATTCCGAACAAATGTACTGTTGCCGTCTCCCAGAGGAAGGCGCACCCCGTTTTTCCGAACTTCAAAACTGACACCTCCGCTCTCGTCTCCCCGAAAAGACACCGACAGCAAAAAAGGGTGACCAAGACAGGCTTCTGCCAGTCCCAGCCCCTCTCCTACAGAAAGGACACCAAAACGGCCGCGTCCTTCTGACAATCCAGTGACTCCAATCTGCATCCATACAATGCAATGTCAAGTCAGTCAGGATGCCGTTGAAAAGAAACAAAATGTCAGAAGGCATCGTCAATTGATAGACTGTCCTTTCTCACTTACTCACTCTCTCTCTCTCTCTCTCTCTCTGACACACACACACATACACACACAGAGAGAGAGAGAGAGAGAGAGAGAGAGAGAAAGAGAGAGAGAGAGAGAGAGAGAGAGAGAGAGAGAGACAGAGAGAGAGACAGACAGACAGAGAGAGACAGAGAGACAGACAGGCAGAGAGACAGAGAGACAGAGAGAAACAGACGCACCGACCTGAAGTCCGCCACCGTTATCCAAGATCACCTGCCGCTTTCCGATGGGAGCAGCAGAAGAGTCAAGGTCTACGTAGAAGGAAAGCCGCAGCCCCTGGCTCATTGCCGACTCATCAGAGGCCGCCAAGGGGGTACAGTCGGAGATGGACTCAAGAAACCGACCATCCCCAAAAGACAGCCACATACCTGGCCCTTGCCCCTTACTCTCCTCCTCTATGTCGCCCGTCCCTCTGCAAACAACAAACGCACAGACAGTAAGAACAAGAAAAGGAAAGAGAGAGGCGGAGTGAAAGACTGCAGCAAGGGGATCAAAAGCTCAGACAACCAGTCAAATTCATGGCCTCACAAAAATCCTTGCCTCCGCCGCCCTTCACCAATCCCCCCCCCCCCC
>JAHBMJ010003293.1:2500-11724 GCA_018398765.1 Chromera velia | reverse complement strand
CCAGCCTAGCTGTGAAGCCCTCCTTCCTGCACTGTTTCCCTTGCAGAAGAAGCAATTCTTTATACTTGATTGGCGGCGCTAAACGTTGCTGTTGAGCATATTGATGAGTGTTGTGCATGTGTATTTCTTTGCAGGTAACATTCACTAACTTCCACGTGCCGCGGTGATCGTAATTTTTCCCTAGCTAATCAACCAGTCTTTTGAGCACATTTGAGCAGATTCGCACAGAAGTAACGATTTTAAATGCTCAAAAAAACTTTAGATTGCTTTAATTAACCTAGTTTTACTTTATAATAAAGCTAGAATATAGTAAATTTAAAAGTCACTTTGAATTCCACTAAGTCCTACTTTGGAGTCCACTCTGTTCGAGATTCCCGCTGTCATGACTGAAAAGATTCCGGAGTATATGCCGGGGGTGATTACAAGTGCCAACAACGCCCTCTACGGATTGAAGTGGAGTCCACGCGTCTACACCAAGTAGTTTAAGTCCAAGGCAAAGAAGTTTAGTTTCGAGGAGGCAAGCAAGTCTATCCTCGTTCGCAAAGATCCTTCAGAAGAGATCAATGAAATTCTGATCATGTACGTTGATGATCTTTGGGCATGGGGAAAGGATCCGATGGGCATTCTCTATACCATCAGGAAGGAGGTAGACATAGACCCTCCCGAGCTGCTTAGTGATAGTGCTCCGTATACTTACGTCACTGATAGACAGACTATCAGAATTATCAATAACACGCTGATCATCGACCAGACTGATTACCTTCAAGCGCTGGAATGTCTGACGGAGCTGGGGGACAAAGGAAAGAGAGCTCTTCGCAGGTTTAATTTTTTCCCTCCATCTCTCGATGAATCAGATTCTGTCAATCCCTCGCTTGTCTCTCAATATTAGTCATGGATGGGCAAGTTAGGATGGGTATGTCGTACGCTGCCTGCCTACGTATTCGCATTCTCATTCTTTTCATGATTCAATACCAAACCGACTGACCGATTGATTAACACCCTTCGTCATGTGATTATACAATCACAGCTTCATGCGAAGCCTCTTGTCTTCGTCCATCTGTTATCGGTCTCTCTCCTTCGCATCTGGTCAGATGCATCTTTTTCTCTCAGAGAATATTCTGCACAGATAGGATTTGAGATTCAGTTGTTGGAGAAAGACGCTTCTCTGCCAAGCAAGGAAGAATGCAACACTGTTTTCTGGAAGTCACGTTCTCTGAAAGTGAAAGTCAGCTTAACAACTTCGGCTGAACTGATTGCTCTGCACGATGCGGTGAAAGCTGCCTTTGAGTACTTTTATTTTGTAGAGAGGATGTGGAAAGCCAAGCCAACAATTCAGTTCATTCTTGACTCTCAACCTCTACTTGCACAGCTGATCTCTGGTCGTGCCCGTTCTGATCCCAGTCAGCAAGGCATGCTTGAGTTTGTGCTGCAATGCAGAAAGGAAATGAATGCAGAGTTCGTGCGTGTCCCGACAGACGAGATAAGAGCAGATAGAATGATGAAGTGTCTTCTGTCCGAGTGAGACTGTGAATTGAAAGAAGAATTAAAGAAGAAAGGGCAAGCTGACAGTGATTGAGCATTCTTTGTTTGTATGTTTCTTTCTCTTCATCTTCCTCTTTACATGTCTTCATGATTCTGTTCTTTTCCTTTTCTTCTCTTTGTTTCACTCTTACTTCCATATGACAAGAAAGTAAATAAAAGCATTTCTTGCAATTTCTTGCTTGTTGTTCGATTCTTTCTCACAAGCTTCGTTTCCTTGTTTCTTGTTGTGATTGATCTGGTCCTTCGCCGAAGATTGAAAGCCTTTGGTCATCCTTTGGTCATTAATGCTTCAGTGAAGTAAGTCTGTCTTGCATATACATTCATTGTGTCTGTCTGTGTCATGAATGTTAGTCAGGCATTACTCATATCATTGTAACAATACTCGGGAGGCGATCTGTTGAGCCGAGACTTCTTTTGCTGTGATGCTCTATAGGCTGCGTGCATGCTGTGGCGCCCTATTGGCCATGTATGATATCTGAATAGTTCTGCGCATGGCCCCCGTCCATCTGTATCGGTGTGCATGCATGCGTTCACATGTTTTCGGATATGCCGTAGCCTTAAGAATATTCATGCATCGTATCGCGCATGCGTGAAGCAACAGTGCAACAATGCTGTCTCATCATATTCAATTTTCGTTCTCGTTGTATGCAATACAGAATCGAATTTGTATATCCGAATGAATCGATCGATCGACCGACAGAATCGATTTACAATTCAAGCACGTGCATCCAAATCAATTTAGCCAATCGATTTGATAGACTTGTATGACTTGCAAGTGTCTGTACGTTTGCATACATACTATCAGACCTTCTGAATATCTTACCAACAATTGATAGTCACTGCACAATAGTCTTTAGTTAACATACTATACAGCTGCTATGGAACAGTGGAAGTTTCCATTACAAATATTCATTGGTTTCCACTACGGCTGTGGTATTTCATTAGTTTTGCACTATACGAATATTTTAATTCTAGCTAGAATTCTAGAGTATTTTTTGCATTTTGCATGCACAAATGTTATGACAATGCTTTGCACGGGCTCTAGCACGGGCTAGTGCACGTATGTGAAGTTTAAAGAAAAATAAATCGGACATCATGCATGATCTTGATTGCAAAGTGTTGGGGATCCAGAGATAGTATAAAAGGCCCACTAAGAAATTATAGAGCTTTCACTTTTGCCTCTTCACACGCCTTTCGCAGTCTGTCTGCTGTTGCCGGTTTCAGCAAGACGGAGGATGCCCCTGCGGCAACAAAGTCGTCCAACCCCTCAGTCTGGCCGGTCAGTCCGATGAAAATCGGACAGGCTGTCCTTCTCGACAGTGGATTTCCGCTCATTGTCGGTGTCTCGGACGTATTGACTGGCTCCTTCACGTTCTCTTGACTGTTGATGACGCTGCGGCAATATTCTTTGATCTCCCGGATACATTCGGGTCCCTCCATCCGAGGCATGTTGCGGTCAACAAGCAGGAGCTTGAACCACTCCCCTTTCTCCTTGAATCTGTCGACTGCCGCCTGCCCGTCTTCAGCAATCTCGACTGAAAGCCCAAAACGACGAAGGAGCAGTTGAGTCGCCATCTGACTCAGTGCATTGTCCTCCACCAACAACACGTCTGCAGTGTACTCACAGAGATCCACTCTCGTCAGCCCAATGGAACTGCGCCGGCGCTCACAGCCGCTGCCTTGCCCCACTGGCGTGGGGGGCGTGGGGGCACAAGACCTGGGGGAGAAGAGCGAAGAGCCTCCGCGGGAGAGGGTGGATGCGGCTCCAGTTGTCTCGGGTCCCGTGTCACTTCCACCTTGTGCAGTTTCCTTTTCCTCTTCTGCTTCCTCTTTCGACCGTGAGGGCACAGGGAGGCTCAAGGATATGTTTTTGTCTTCGGTAACTCTTTCCGTGTCATCTTTGAGACCTCGCACGGTCATTGGATCTTCGTCTTGTCTGGCCCTGCGCTCTTCTAACAGACGAGGCAGAGTGGGGACCAGGGGGCTTTGGAACTCGAAAAAGAACAGAGCCCCCCTGCCGGCCCCTTCACTCTCTGCCCCGATGTGGCCGCCCGAATGGGCTTCCACGAACACACGGCTGATGCACAGCCCCAGACCTGCACATATGTGTAATCGGATATTCAAATAAGAGGAAAAATCGAAGTTGAATCCGAGCTTAGGAAGATGTTGCCCAACGATGCATCTGTGCTCATGTTTTTGTCCGCCAGCCTGCCTGCACTGATTGTTACAGTCAGATTCCTCGCATCCCCACAGACAGATGCAAATACCCATGCAGGGCTTGACGTTGGAGCTAGACACAAGCAGTCAGAGCAATCGGGCGTGGAGATGCTGTTCGAGCCATCAGCCAGGGTATACCAAAAGGAATTTCCATATCACTCTCTCTCTCTCTCTCTCACACACACACACACACACACAGATAGAGAGAGGGGGAGAGAGAGAGAGAGAGAGACAGAGAGAGAGAGAGAGAGAGAGAGAGAGAGGGAGGGAGGGAGGGAGGGAGAGACAGAGTAGGTTAGAGAGGGAGAATCAAGCTGACCTGTGCCTCCTGCATTTTGTGACTGCCCCTCTCTGATTTGAGAGTATGCTTTGAACAGTGCAGACGCTGCCGAGGGCTCAAACCCAACCCCCGAGTCAGAAACCTCAACACGCACCCTCACCCACTGGGCCCTGCCAGAGTCGTCTGGCCGGTTCTTTTTCTCTCTCTGCTGATTCAAGAAGCCCTTTCTTGCCCCAGAGCCCCCCCCCCTGCCTGTGTTGCTCAAAGTGACGGAAAGTTTCATAGCAATCCACCCGCCCTTTTTTGTGAACTTGCGGGCGTTGGAAGTAAAATTCCTCACCACCTGCACGGAGGGACAAATTGACAGGACACAGACAAAGTGCGGAGAGAGAAGTTTGTGCCATGCCTCCAGTCGTGCGTCTGACAATGTGTCAGTAAAAGAGTACCTGCCGTCGCGCAGAATAAAATCAGGACATATTGCCGAAAGGAAAAATGAAGCCGCAAGCCACAAAAACCTAGCCCTGAGCTCGGAAGGAAATACCAGGCAGCAAAGAGATCTCTTCGCATTTCGTTCTCGATATCTCTGCGTTTGTGCATGAAGTGTATGCGTTCTTGGATAAGAGGTTGCTTCTCCCTAGCTGCCCTTCTTCTCTCACTGCACGTCATTCCTCCTTCGAGGTCCCTTCCATCTTTTGCGCTTTCCATATCTGTGCATGCATGCAGGCAAACGTGGAGCCCACTCACTGACTTGTTGAAGTCTTGAAAAGTCGGCCCATACCGGGATGACTGCGTCGCTTTCCCCGTGTCTTCCTGTGGCAGTCCCGTCCCCCCCCTCCCCTCTGCCTGTCCCGTCACAGTCAGTCGCTCCAGAAGCAGATGCAACAGCAGGGTCAAGAAGGACTTCAGACGAGAAGGAAATGCCGGAAGCCTCCGAGATCCTCCGTGTCTCTTCGACAAGCCCAGAGAAGGTAGAGCGAATGCACCCACTGGAGAAGGAAAACTGAAACCGCCCGGCTGCCAGCTTCTCGAGGTGGAGCACATCGTTGCACACTGCCTCCACCTGCGTGACAGGGTATGGCATGCATCCGTACTCTCGTTGTGGTCAAGACTGTGTCTTACACATAATTACAGGGTAGAATAACGTTATAATCCTTCGCGCGAAGACAGAAACGAGCACAACTCAATTTGGAATTTTGCTGTTGAAGCCGGGACTTGATTTGATGAGAATGAAGCTAGCTCGTCTTGACTGGATATCATATCGTGCTATGACAGACTGAACTGACATGACAACGCACACAGATTCGTTCACTCAGTCGTTGAAATCTTCTGGACCTCTCAGATGGACTCGACCACTGTTGGCATCCACACACTAGCGTCTGCCTGGAAAGTCTTCAATTTTCTTTCTCTGGCAAAATGACCTGTCACGCGAGCACATATCTGTCTGATTTTTTTATCTTCCTCTGATCGATCGATCGATTTTCTACCTCTGGATGTGCCACTCATGAGGCAGACAAGCAGAAGAAAACAAATCTGTATCTGAGAGATCGAGCCGACCTGCTCCATCTGCGATCTTGTGGTCTTCAGGATTTTGCTGAGTTCCCGAACAAGCTGTTCATCTTCGTTGTCTTGCTGTTTCCCGTCCTTTTCCTTTTGCTTTTGCTTGACAGACTTCTCTCGTGTCTTTTGGAGCAACTCCCGAAGAAGCTGTTCTTGTTCGTGCAGCAATAGAGAGGCAGCACTCAGAGGATTGCGCACCTGTAAGAAAAGAAGCAACGCAGGAGGGAAGGAATGAGTGAAGACGGGAGGGAGGAAGAGAAGAATGGGGTCACTCTTTGTAGGACATTGGGGAGCTACTTCGCTTTGCCCCAGTCCGTCTGGTCTATCAACTCCTGAAAAGTGAAGAGGAAGGGAGTGAGCGCAACGATAAAGGAAGTGAGAAATCCAAGAAAGAAAGAAAGAAAGAAAGAAAGAAAAGAAAGAAAGAAAGAAAGAAAGAAAGAAAGAAAAGAAAGAAAGAAAGAAAGAAAAGAAAGAAAGAAAGAAAGAAAGAAAGAAAGAAAGAAAGAAAGAAAGAAAAGAAAGAAAGAAAGAAAGAAAAGAAAGAAAGAAAGAAAGAAAGAAAGAAAGAAAGAAAGAAAGAAAGAAAAGAAAGAAAGAAAGAAAGAAAGAAAAGAAAGAAAGAAAGAAAGAAAGAAAGAAAGAAAGAAAAAAGAGACACAGAGTGACAGAGAGAGAGAGAGAGAGAGAAAGAAAGAAAGAAAGAAAGAAAGAAAGAAAAGAAAGAAAGAAAGAAAGAAAGAAAGAAAGAAAGAAAGAAAGAAAGAAAGAAAGAAAAAAGACTCGTAGAGCGATTAAAAAGTGAGAAAATCAAATTGCGGACGTGAGGAAACATGATCTTAATTCCCACCTCGTGCATGATGTAGGAAAGAAAGCTGTGCTTCTCCTCGACTGCCTTCTGCTTCTCTGCCTCCAATTCCCCTAACGCCTCAGCCCCTGCCTTCACGAAGACCTTCACTGTCAGTGAACCCAGAAGGATGGCGGAGGATGCAGAGCAGGAGAAGAGAAAGTCGAGAGTCCTCCCTCTCGGCAGCAGAAGAAGACCCTGGCTGGTCAGGTGGGCCAGAATGATGCTTACCTGCACGCAAAATGCAAGCCATGCATGTATTAGACGCGTGTACTCTTTGCGGAGATGTTGGTCTTATATCTCCCGTGTGTGTTATTACACTGACAATACACGTGTACAGGAAGGGCAGCAACGGTCAAGAGGCAGTCACAACAGACTTCATCTAGTTGTAATAAAGGAAGGGTAGGCGTTCTCACACCCTGGTTTGCCTGACACTCGTCGTCTACCATACGTTTTTGATCGATGCAATCTGATAGGTAGGCAGAAGGACTTTACACCCGCCACTGACCAGATGCATGCACCAACTTGCATCAGAGATGTTGAAGATGGACGCGATGAGAGCCTGTATCATCACGACCATGCACTGGAAGTAGTAGAAGAAATTCTCCAAAAGTGGACTCGGGGGAGAGGTCAGAACCAGGTGCGAATTCCAACTACACAAGCTCAAACCAAAGAAGAGGATGAGCTCCATGTGAGTCAGATTCTGCCCACATTTCAGGGCAAAGTGTGGGGCCCAGAGAAAACATTCAGTGCCGATGGTAATCATAGTTACATGGATGCCGGGAAAACATCCCGAGAGGAACAGCACGGCTGCACAGGACAAAAGAGGCGCACCCCCAACCCATTTCAGGTAGCCTGAGACTTTTTCCAGCTGCCTCCTAAGCAGAAAGGCATTCTGATAAGACGAATGTGTCATTCTTCTTTCAAATCCGGAAAATGTACACGTGGTATAACGCGGGTGACCGAGGTATAGACAAGACCTCTCGGATGAAATTCGCTTTCAGGCGATCCACATCGGTCTACCTCGCAGTCAATGTAAGTTCTGTACACAGTGATACAGTGATGAAGAGAGTGATGTACCCGCCGTCCGATCTTTCCTTTGAAACAATTAAGACAGAATCAGCGACGTATTTACAGACGCCACATCGGTCGAAGAGTCACAGAGCATACACCAGCGAAAGAAGATTACAGGTTCTGTTGAGTCAGCCATTGCTTCACATGCAGGTCTCGCGGCTGTTGTAGACTTTGTGTGCCATGCAGAACTCGATGCGAATTTTCTACATTAAAACTCTCGCTTGCCCCGGAAGGAACAAAAGGAATGCCGGGGCCCCTCTTTCAATCGAAGGGTCATGCAGATTCATGCAGTCAGTCAGTCCAGCTCCTACTGTATATATAGCGGGGGCGCCCAGGGCCGCGCCCTGGAGAATCCGTGCGATCGATCGATCGCGAGCGCCCACTTACAGAAGGCGCGCGCCGCCGCCCTGTGAAGTCCCGTCTCGCGATAAATTCAGTCTGATCATGCATTTGCATGAAAGGCTGTCGGTCAATCCAATGATGCCGCCTGTGCATGCAGTCAGAGACTGTGATCCATTGCTACCCTTCGTTCGATGAGCAGTCAAGCACTTCGATAGGCACAGCCGTCTTCGCAGCGCAGGAGGAGACTGATTTTTCCAAGAACTTCACTTTGCATGCTCGGATAGTAGGAGACGGATCTTTTCTCTCTTCTGTCGGTGTGCTTTCTCTGTTCGATGCGAATGATCTTGCTGCAGCTTTTCGTTTGCTCTCTTTGCTGTTTGCTGGTCTGTACCGCTGAGGTGCAGCAGCAGGCAAATGATGAGCTCCTTTTGTCTCTCCAGCAAGAGATAGAAAAGTCTCAGAGCCAAAAGGACGGAGGGTTCATTCCTTTCGTCGGCTTCGAAACAAGAAAGGGAAGCTGGGATTCCGACATTCAACTGAACTTTCATGGGCCTTTTGGGCAGGCCTGGAGGCGCCAGGTTAAGTGTCCCGACAACAATGCTTTCGGTCAGTTTTTCTTCTTTCCTTCTTGCTTCGGGAGAAAGAGAGACTGGAAGTCAGGGAATGCGACTCCGAAAAATCCCGGGACCGCAAGTCAGGAAGTGTGTCAGTTGCGGAGAAAAAAAGTGAGAGAAGCGGAAAGCTTCAAGGGTGTGAATGTCTGATAGATGGAAAGAGTTGGGAGACTTTTTCTGGAGACGGGTAAAGATGGGTGGGAGGCAGGGATTTGTGTCTGACTGAGTCATCATGCGGGAAAAGACTGCCGGGAGTGAATGCTTTGTGAATGGAAATCACATCTGGTTTGTCTGCGAATTTTAAGTTTGATTGCTTCCAGAAAGGCCTTCGATGAAATCGAGTGGTGTACTGGAACGGCTTCGTTCCTGAATCCTTCCTTCATTTCCAGTCCCGTGTCCCTCTGCTCTCCCGCTTTCTCCCTTCCATCTCGTGGGCCTTTTTCTGCCCTCCCTCTTACACCATGCAACCATAGACGCTAGACGCATGCTTGGGGCTGTGCCAAACACGATCTTTACCTGAGATGATTCTCTTTCGACTTTCTCTTCTCTGCTCGCACAACTGCATGCAGTGCCCCTGTGGGTCTCCACGATGCTGGTGGAGGCCTACAAGAGAGGGACCCCCAACCTGCCCCCCCCCTCCGACGAGTCCATCTCCCTGGCGGTCAAGTTGATGGACGCCTACATGGACAAGAACATCGACAAGGGGTCCGGTCAGTCAGTCAGTCAGTGTGTCCAGACAGACAGACAGACA
>JAHBMJ010003292.1:666-11573 GCA_018398765.1 Chromera velia | reverse complement strand
ATGATTGGGTCAGATCAGGGATTTTGGACACAGACACCGAGTATCAGGGGATGCTCGATTATGTCCTTCAGCAGATCCAGAAGTGGGGGGTGCGTATGCAATGGATCATAAGACGTGCACAGCCGGCAAATTGTCTGTGCAAACCCATCTGGTTCACGGAATCAATCTACAAATGAAACAACTCGCAGTTTCGCTCGATTCATGCAGTATCGATCAAGCCTGTGATCTATCAAAAGATTTACTTGCTCACCTGCTCGGGGGGTGAATCAGAACGGCGCAATGCGCGCGCGAATATTTGCAAACGTGCAGAACGGCACAATGCGCGCGCAAATATTTGCAAACGTGCAGAAATAAAATGCATGCATGCAAAAGCATGTTTGAGGCAATTCAAATTGACGTTCATGCATTCGTAGTCAATGCAAGACACAAAAGCAGACAAAGACTACTCTGGGCAACTGCCAGAGGTTTCGCGTAAGAACTAGATCTTCATGTCGATCATGTCTAGAGCGCTAGCTCTTTCTGCTTTAGGCATACTAAAAGAGAAGAAGGGTTTACATATAATGAATGCATAAGGCCAGACACTTTCATCTAGATAGAATTAATTCATTGACGTGAAAAGTGGGGTCAGTGGGGTTCGAACCGGCGACTTGAAGGTGCGTGTAGGAGAGGACTCAGTCAGTCAGGATTTTTGATCTGGGCGAAATGGATCATGTAAAAGTCTTAGATAGTAACTGATACATACACACATTTTCGCGAAACCGTTGAAATTTAATTAAAAAACATACACACATTTTCTCAATTAAATTTCAACGGTTTCGCGAAATTCGACCTCTGAGTGAAAATGTTGTTCTGGGTCCGGGCCGTCTCCTTTGCACAACCCGAAAAGCCCCAAAATCCGCGGACCCATAATTTTTTAACAAACTCGAGTTTTTCAATTTTTTTGGTGAAATAGTAAATTTCGCGTTTCAAAATACACTATTTCACCTTCAGTTTGGAACCATCACACCAAACGCGCGACTTAGGGAAATAGCACTCAAACTCGACGTGGACAAACTGCGCCCGCGCGACAATATATGAATATAAGTGTCAATCATTGAAGATCGAGATCCTGAAGAGCCTCTTTCAGAGTCAGACATTATATATCAGGCGGCCTGATCGAGAACAAAAACAGGACAGGAGAACAGCACAGACGTGTGGCACACACTCGCTCGTGAAAAGAAGATTGGCTTTCAAGAAACTTTCCGTGACATCTGATTTTGTTGGAAACTTTTAAAGTGAGAGAGACCTTGCAGTTCTCTCTGATCCCCATTTCGACGTGTACTTCGCCCTCAAGCAAGGTCCAAAAAATGTTGCAATCAGTCCAGAGCATGCCTGCAGGTCTGTCATCGTGGCTCACACCGCTCCAGAGGGGAAGAAAGCTTTACTTTGTGCAGCGATTGTCCTTCTTCTGCTCTTTGTTTTTGAACGTCAACTTTTCAACTAGCTAGCATTTTCGATGTCTTCTTGTTTTTGCAGACTCTGGGAATTCGGGAAGCATCGGGACCCGATCTCTTCAGGTGGCAGACAATGCGCTCTGTGTTCTCTTTGAGCACGCTTGCCCAACTGCACAGGTGTGCCGCTCTCCATTTATGTATTGGTGGCTGGTTTCTGTGTGGGGAATGTTCGGTCGATCTGATTCTAGTGCCTGTCTTCTGTGTCTTCTCCGCTGTTTGTTTTAAAAAAGATGCTTCGATCGATTTCCACTGCAGGAGATATCAGCGCTCGCCTCAGACAGGAAGGGCTTCGGCTTGGCGCTGATTCTCCTGGGGTTCATTCCAACGGTCAGCCGCAGATGAAAAGTCTCGTCAGTGCCTTTGCTATCTTTTGCTTGTTCTGTGCGCTCATGCAACAGCGTTGAAGAGTCATGCAAGATCTTGTAAATGGCTTGTGTTGTATGTTTGGCTTCTCTGTATGTGCAGGGACGCTCCCTTTTACCTCTGGCAACTCTTGACCTTTCGGGTAAGAGATGGGCGGGTTGAGGTGCTTCCTCTTATGTTTCCCTGCCGCTTTCTGAACGGTTTTGTGTGCGTTTCTTCTCAGCCTTCCTCTGTATGCAGAAATTTTGCCCTGAAGAAGTCATTGCGGCCTGGCGACTTTTTCTTTGCCCCTCTCGTCTCCCTTCTCGTGTTGGACTTCGTTCAGCTGTCCGCGTCTCTGCCTTCGACAAATCTTTTCGGTTCCGTCTTTGAATGAGATCTGCTAAGGGATTTGTATGTGCCTGTATGCAGGTTTCTCGCTGAGTGCCCGCAAGCTGAAGGTCCTTCTGTCCTCCCTTCCCTCGGTGGAGACGCTCAGATGCGGTCAGTGGGGATGCGCGTTCGCTCCAACTCTAGCTTACTGATGGAGCGCGCCCTGCCTTCACAGCAGAAAATGAGCACAAACGGATAGGGAGTTGCAGGCTCTTCTGATAAATGTTACTGAGCAGTTCCGCGACGAAGCAGGGACACGACTCTCCAATTGATGTGTGCCGTCCGTCCGTTTCTGTCTCTGCAGGCCCCCAAGTCTGCAAGGACGCATCTTTCTCTCTCTCCTTTTTCCTTTGTACGTTTATTTGTTCGTTCTTTGTGCAGGCCCCCAAGTCTGCAAGGACGCCTGCCTGCCCGTGCTCCTCGACTTTCTCCAGCGACTCAAAGTGGGCGGGGCAGGAGGGGTGCCGTCGATTTTTCTGAAGACGCTGAAATTTGCAAGTCGGTTTTCCTTGATTGTGGCTTTTCTGCGCCCAGTGTGACGGCTTATAAAAACAATTCATACAGGCGGTGTTGTTTTCCTGTCAACTTTCGTGACTGAACCGTCGGACGCACATCTGTCCTCGCAACAGGCAACCAACCGTAGCCGACTCGCCATTGGAACCGGAGAAAGACAAGAATTAAAGATTAGCTGCGCATCTTAATCGAGGGTCATGCTTCAGCATCTCTCTTGCTCTCTCTTGCAGAATGTGATCTTGGAGAGGCAGCGGTTGTCATCTTCCATCATCTTCCTCGCTCTCTGGAATACCTCGACCTTAGTGGTCAGTCAAATGGAATAATTGCGCCATAGATCGATCGAGGCTGGAAAGACTCCTTTCAAATTTGTGGAAAAGACCCGATGTGGCAGCCCGACCCTTTCATTCAACACTTCTTTGGATTTTGTTGAAAAGAGGCAGTGTGACAGTTGTTTGTTTGCACCGCTCTGAGTCTGCACATCAATGCGTCCTTCCTCTCCTTGTCATCTCTTTTTTCACCTCCTCCACCGATTTTATCTTGTCTTCCCTTTCTGTCACGTGAATCCTCTCTGCAGGCAACCGTCTCCGCAGTGTGTCAATGGAAGGCCTCGGGTCTGTTCTCTCATTCGCCTGGCTCCCGTCTCTTCTGAGCCTTGACTTGAGTGACAACCCTCTGGGCTCTTCAGGCGTGAAGACGTTTGCGAGGGGCCTCTCTTCGTCTCCTCAGTCACTCCCCCTGCAAACACTCAAACTCGCTCGAACAAAGGCCAAAGCAGAAGGAGTGCAGGCATTAGCAGAAGCACTGAAAGCAAAGAAGACGACCTCTCTGCAGACCCTTGATCTTGCAGAGAACGAAATGAGGCCGGCAGGGTTGAAGCACTTGGCATCTGCAGTCAATGCAGAGGCCGTGCCTCACTTGAGAGTACTGGTGCTGAAGGAGAATGAGCTGACCAAAGTGACAGATCAGGAGAAAGACTGTGCCCCGATTTCCGAACTTCTCACCACAAATGCGTTGAAGGGGTTGCAGGAGTTTGATTTGAGCGACAACTGCTTGTTTGACGAGGGTGTCGGGGAGATTGGGGGTGGGGGTGGGGGTGTTCAGTTGTCTGCTGCCACTGTTGCAGTTCCAGGTCGTTTCCCAAAACTGCGACGGCTTGATCTTGGTCGAGTCTCTCCGTCGATCATTTGCTCTGAGCAGTTGGCAGCATTTGCAGGTGCTTTGGGGGTGGGGGGGTTGCCATCTCTTGAAGAGCTCGTGATCCCTTTTGGTGGCTCTGAACAGAATCCGAATCCACAGGGGGTCGTTTCTCTTGCCAATGCCCTTACTTCTGGGCATCTGTCTCAGTTGAGGGGTTTGACTCTCCCGTCGCGGGATGATGTGACAGATGAGGCTTTCGCCAGTCTCACTAGAAGCCTGGTGACGGGCAAGACATCTCTCTTGCAGACAGTAAATCTTGAAATACGCAATATTAATTCCGCAGAAGGGCTGGGGGCCCTTGCAGGGGGGATTCGAGGGGGGAGATTTTGTGCCCTAACGAGTTTTCGTCTGTGTCTGGGTGACCACATCCCAGAGAGTGGGCACGCATTGTCGAGTCTCGGACTCGCGTTCGGAAGTGGTGGGTGCACCGCAGTGCATGCAGAGGCTCCATCTGAGATGGCGGGAGGAAGGGGATGAGGGGGTGAGAGGAGTTGCAGAGGGTTTGGGTGGGGGGCGTTTGTCGTCTCTTCGGGATCTCTCTCTCGAAGTGCCATGTAGGGAAGAGGGGGAGGGAGAGTGGGTGGGAGAGGGGTGCATGTTTCTAGGGGAGGTTTTGAGCACTGGTAAAGTGCCCTCCCTCCGGTCTTTGACTTTGGGTTGGCTTTGCAACGAGAGCTTTCGTTCCCTCTGTGGGGGTCTGTCGAGAGGGAGGATTGACCCTCCGGTGATGGTGGACATTGAATTGTTTGGGGGTGGAAACACAGAATTGGGGGCGACGAGATTTGCAGAGGTCATTCGAGCAGGCAAGCTCTCGGGGTTGCGGAAGGTCAGCTTGCAAGGTTACCTCAGCCCGGTGGTGGGGGCAACGTTCGGAGAGGCCCTCACACACGCTGAGGCCTCTCTCAACTCTCTGGAGGAGATAGGGACGAAAAGTTCAACAGTAGGAGCCACCGCCGCCCTCCTCGGGGGCTTCTCCAGAGGTCCCGACAGTCTCCTGGCCCTGCATACCCTCCGCTGTCCCTTGTTTGAAAGCATCACGACACAGGGTGCTCAGTCTCTGTCCGCTCTTGTGAGTGGAGGCAGGGTGCCCTCCCTCAGGAATATGACAGTCAATTTGACAAACATCGGACCGCAGGGGATGCAGCCTTTCGCTGCCGCTCTCAGTACTCCTCATGTCTCCGCACTTCGACAACTCACCGTCGGTTTCGGTGACTCAAGTGCAGCTGCAGAAGTGGGGATGTTCTCAGCAGCGCTGAGCTCTGGGCATCTCCGCAGGTTGGAGAACCTGCAAGTCGGGGGTCTTTGGGGGATTGAGGGGGTCCGTGCGCTGTGTGTAGGGTTGGGCAGTGGGAGGCTGTCTTCCCTTCGTACGCTCCTTTGGCGCTACAGCAGGTTGGGGGCAGAGGGGGGCAGGGCTCTTTCGGAGGTTCTGGTTGCAGAGAAGCTGCCTGGCTTGAGAATATTCGAGGCGGCGGATACGCGCCTCACTGATGAGGGAGTGAGAGCGTTGACAGAGGGATGGATGAGTCGAAATCCTCCACCTCTGCAGGACTTGCACCTACCGTTCAATAATCTCACTGGCAACGTTGTCCATCCTCTCTTGAAACTTCTTGGGTCTCAGCGGATGTCCGCTCTGAAGAGCATGAGTCTCTTCGAGTCGAACAATGTTCTGCTTGATGACAGATCGAAATCTCTGTTACTTGACGCGTTCCCAGAGACTGTGAATTTTTAAAATTAGCTTGGTCACTCTTTGACTTCTCTGACAGAGTCTGACGTAATCAGGCAATGAGACCGTTCAGACGCCGTAACTGGAAACAAAAAACTTATCACTAGACTAATCATCATCAAATCATTTACCATCGATTGCTATCGGCCGATAATTTGGCCCATAAATGAGCGTCTAGCATCATATAGTGTTCAGTTGGATCTAGTTGGTTCGATACGCAGGCTGAGAGAACGTAGTTGCACATACTGCCTGCAGAGTAGTAGTACAAAAATTTAAAACAAACTCATATTATGTACTATGCCGGGGGCGAGTGGAGTGCTTTTTGCCCGCCCCTCTGCATAGGAGACCGGCGTTTTTCCGCAAAAAACTCGTTCACATAATTGGTAAGGAGTTAGAAGCTGAAACTTTATATAAAAAAACGTTGTAACAATAGAAAAAGAACTATGGAACAGATTTTTTATATTATTTCTAGAAACATAGGCTGTCATACAAATTTTGTAAGTTTCATACTGTTTTTCTTACTATTCAAAACCATTAAAAAATGACATCAATTTGCAAAATCAAAAAATTTGTATGACAGCCTATGTTTCTAGAAATGATATAAAAAATCTGTTCCATAATTCTTTTTCTATCGTTACAACGTCTTCTTACACAAAGTTTCAGCTTCTAACTCCTTACCAATTATGAGAACGAATTTTTGGGGAAATGCGCCGCTTTAGGGGGGCAAAAAGCACCCCACTCGCCCCCGGCATGCGTATGTAGTAAGATTAAGCTACAGATTAAGTAAGATGTTACTAGTAGCTACCCCCGGGACACCATAACCCAACTGAAGCTTAAAACTTTCAACTTTGGGCAAATTTTGGCCCAGCGCCTTCGGTGCTGGGCAAAAGTCGGCAATAATTCAGTAAACACTAAAAAAATTTTTTTTGAAGATGCACGTAGCTTTATAAAGTAAAGTTTGTTTTGATAAAGCTAATTATATAAAATTGTAGGAAAAATTGAAAACTCTGGTTCTATGTAGTTATATGTAGTGCTCAAAAAGAACTCTTTACGTCATTTTATGTCACTTTCACTGCCCTGACGCCCCGTCCCAACGCGGTTTTTTGATCGGCCACCGCTTCTTGCCTTCGAAGGGGAAGAAAAACGTCGCTGTCAGACAAGGATCCTCCTGAATCCCTGGTCAGTCCCGAGCTAATACCTACTAACATCCCAGTAGCAATCAAACCCAGGGCAAGCAAATCTCTGTTTCTTTCCTTTCCTCTTTTTGATTCTTTTTCGTCAACAGATCGTTTTCCCTCTGCGTTGACTACAGATATAACGGCAGAGGAGTCCGATTCTATCTCTGAAGGTGCAACCTACGTTTGGCAAAGAAAAAAAACAAAGAGAGAGAGAGAGAGAGAGAGAGAGACAGAGAAACAGAGAGAGACAGAGAGAGACAGAGAGAGAAAGAGAAGGAATGAAGAAAGGAAGAAAAGAGGGTAATTTGAATGCAGAAGAAAGGGCAAGGCGGAACGAGGCGGAACGAAGAAAAAAGAGACGAGCTAGACAGAGTCGGAAGGAGATCCATTCAAGTATCATCACATTTTCAGAACTCTTTGCCACTTCATGCCTTTGCATTTCCAACAGAGAATGGACAGTGAACAAAGACGGAAGAAACTAATTCATGTACTCTGACTGACTGACTGACTGACTGACTCACTGACTGACTCACTGACTGACTCACTGACTCGATCACTCACTCACTCACTGACTCATTCACTGATTGACTGACTGACTGACTGACTGACTGACTGACTGATAGACTGACTGACTTACTGACTGACTGACTGGCTTTGGCTGACTGTAACTGACTGACTGTGACCTAGACGTACCGTGACTGACTGACTGTGACTGACTGACCCTGACTGACGGAACGCACTGCAAATCAGTCATAATCAATCCTTTCTATAAATTATACTAATTGTATGCAGTTCTATTCTGGCAAGTCTCCATATGCTTCGCAGCGGTACAGCCGATGTGCCGATGCACCATGCATGCAAGTACCTCTCCTCTTGTGTACACATTGCGGATACGGATTGACTGACCTTCGCGCTAAAAGAAGGAGCCCTCCAGGGCGTAACGACTCTTGGATTGTTGTATCCTGTTCCCGAGTTTTCATTGTGGAGGGATCGAAAGCGTTCAGAAGAGCGGTGGACGTTTCCACGTGAGGGGAAAAACCATGATTCTAACATGAGAATTGGAGGGAGGTACATAAGGAAGGGGTTAGGGTAGGGTCTGGTCTTCATGCAGGCAAAAGTCCTCGCGATCCCATCCAGCGTCCATGCATCTGACGTAAGCAAGCTTGCAAACGGCCCCGGAAAGCAAGAAAAATTACAACTGGTTCACGCAGTGCCACGCTATATGTAGCTGATTGAAGCCACGCAGAAAGTTACACTCACATGCAGTCAGGGTAAGTCAGGGCTAGACTTAGTGTTACGGACCTTTGGACCTAGGCTCGATTTGGTCCTTAGAGTAATACAGAAATGTTCTAGTTTAAGCTCTCTAGAACTTAGGAATCAACTCACCCACAAGTTCTACATACAGAGAATCTGTCAGACACACAAGGGCCTTCCCTATCGATCAGGAAAGACTCGGTCCTTCTAACAGGCTCAATCAATCTATATTGCAAAAGCTGAGATACAGACATGCATGCCTTTGTATTATAGTGTGTATTTAATGCTATTAATTCTCTGTATTACTCTAAGAACCAAATCGAGCCTAGGTCCAAAGGTCCGTAACAACCACACCCTGCACAAGATTGTGCGTCCCGCACAATTTATTGCTTCACTGCTCTCAATGACTCTGGTCTGCACCGGCACTCCCAGCAGCCAAAGAAACCAAGCAACGAGCTGCAGATCGCTGCCGATATGCGTGAAAAGACCGGGTGGGAAGGGCGTGGAAAAAAGAAAAGAAAACGTTCGAATGCATGAACGAAGGATCGGACAGTCAGTCTTCACGTCCACGCAAAATCCTTTCTTTATTCCTTTCGAATTCATTCACCAACTCAGGCTCTCCCACTTCGTCCTCTGGCAGCTATAAAAACGAACCATCATTGTAGACAACTCTGTAATGCGTCTTTCCATCCTTCTCTCTGCTCGACTTCATCTCAACTGCCCTCACTCTCTTTCCTCTCTTCTCTTCTTGCATCGACTCGGGAAGCGCTTCCCCTCTCTCTCGGCCACTCTTCTCCTTCCTCCATATATAAGAACACCATCTGAAT
The DNA here is from genome assembly GCA_018398765.1 of Chromera velia. Lineage (NCBI taxonomy): Eukaryota > Chromeraceae > Chromera > Chromera velia. Next base: position 2,650 of record JAHBMJ010003292.1, on the reverse strand, counting down.
CATGATCTGATTATTATATACACGTTTTTATAGATCATCATGGATGAATACCCCCTTATCACTAGTGTCTGCACTTAACCTCAAAAGTCAAGATAACTCCAATATTCGGCCTTTAGAAGTTAATGTTTTCCATTGACTTGCTTAGTGATAGGGATGTAAGAACGGGGAAGGGGGGTGCGTTCGAGCTCTTAGGACTCCAGATCCGACGAGGTCCCCCCCGTTTGAGCTCTAGGGAGATCAGACCCCTATGAATGGGGACCCCCCCGTTCGGAGAGCTCTAGATGAGAAAAAGTGCTAGATCATAAAGATAACCTAGATGATGACCTTCATGAAGCCTAAACTATTCTCAACTCTAACTTAAAACATACTTAAACTTCTGAAATTCTAGCTAAAATCTTCTTGTAACATTTTGTAACTTGAATAAAATTAACTTCAGCATCAATTAAATTTAACTCCGTCATGAGGTGTCATTAATGAGCTTCTAATTTTTTCTGATTTGTTATCAAACAAAGAATAGCAGAGGCAGAAACACTTGCGATATAGACATTAGGTGATCGATGTGCCCTTATGTATCAGGGCAGTCGTTGTGTGCCTGCAGAAAGGTAGTTAAAATTCTTGGTGAGCCAGTCAGATTCTCTTCTGGCTCGTCGGTGTTGTCTGCTTCAGGCCACTCCTTCCACTTGATTCTAAACCACCGTTTCCTCCTCCGAAGAGGGCCTCTCCACTCCCATCCCCGGATTCAAATTTGCTTCCACTTTGTACTCCTCTGAGGGGGGGCTCACAAGAACCTGTTTCAATTCCTCAAAACGCTACAGTGCTACAGCGGAGAGAATGAAACGCTTTCATTCATCGTCACGAGCGAAATCAGTGACCTCCTCCATAAAACCTCCTCCGCAGTTGTTAGAGGGAGTTTTTCAGGGGCCAGAGCACACAGGGGAAGGAACGTGCGGCTTCGGATGCCGGGGCACGGAAATGTTGGGGGAAGTGCAGGCATGACTGCTGCTGCTACTGCTGCTGCTTGCGCCGCTGCTGCTGGCTGTGAAGATGTACCTGACTCTTCTGCATCGATTTGAAATAGTAATAATCCCCGTTTATGCACAGAACTTTATTATAGGGCTTGCAGAGTAGCTTGTGCGGATCGATGACAGTGCTCCCGTCTCTTCAGACTTCCTTAACAAGATTGGGGTTCCGTTTTATGGCACGGTCCCAATCTTCCTTCATCTCCGGTTGGCTTCTCTTTATGTTCGGGCCAGGCCTGCTTGTCATAGCGGCATGGTCCGTACTCCGCTTCGGAGGGAATTTCGAAAAAGACATTTTGAAGTATGAATCTTCACGGCATCTTGAAAGGACTTCAGAGGGAAAGACAATGAAAAAATTAATGGTCGGCAACGGATCAGTGATCTCAATAGGGTCTGAACTTGAGCAGCAGAATCAGCAGCAGTGAGCGGTGTGAGGGCATCACAGTCAGCAACAGTGTAAGGCAAGAGAAAACAGAACAACCATACAAGAAAGCGACTATTCACAGAAGGCGGGGCATGGCGGGCTAGGGTATTTCACTAAAAAAAAAAAAAAAAGTAAAAATTAATTTTATAACCCCCCTTTCAAGTATGTAAAACACTCTAGACATCTAAAAGTATGCTCAATGTGGTTCTTTACCTAAAAAAACCTTCATGAACTTAAAAAAAGACTTGTAGCATCATGATTTATGATGGTTATTTAAGGTTTTCATCATGTTGCCACTTAGGGTTCTAAGAGTAATAAAAACATCGTTATGTAACCTAACACTTAACCTACCTAAACCTTATGTAACCTGGTATAACCTGCTTCAAATCACTTTATTAACACCAGCAGACATGATTTTAAAACCATATAACTCAACTCTCCTTCAGCTTTCATCTTTTTCATCACTTTCACGCTCAATCATATCATTAAACTGACTTTCTGCACGAGCAAACTTGTCGTTATTCACCGTTACCCCCCCCCC
>JAHBMJ010003291.1:70000-91533 GCA_018398765.1 Chromera velia | reverse complement strand
GGGGGGGGGGAGGAGGCGGAGGGGGAGAGGGAGAGGAAGGAGGACACTAACAGGGAAAGAGTGAAATAGACGAAGAAAGAGAAGTATGAAGAGAAGGGAAAGAAGGGAAAGAAAAACATATTTGACATTGAGGGCTCACGCAAGAGCCGAGCGATTCGATTCACGCAGGAAAGAAATAAACGGCATATCAGAGAGAGAGAGAGAGAGAGAGAGAGAGAGAGACAAGAGAGAGATTCAACCAATCAGTTCTCAAGGCAGGCAGGCATGCCAGTTACATATACATATTTTGTTTGCATGGGTTTGCACAACGTACGTCCTTACTTCTTGAACATTTCTCGAACGAACCACAGTAACCAGAGGTATACAGCCAGTGAGTGAAGCACCAAGCAGCTCTCTCTCTCTCTCTGCCAGTCTCGATCCCTCTTTGTCTGAATGCATGCATGTGCGTGTGCATGTGCGTGTGTGAAAAAAAAGAAACTGCCTGTCGATTTAATTCCGAATTAATTAGTTGATGCATGCAAATTAAGAGACCAGACCGACCATTAAGAATCGAAGACTCGCGTATCTAACAGGGGGAATGACCCAACCGAATGAATGAATGCATAGATTGATTAATTCGTCGTTCTTTTTAATTAAATTTGAAGAATTCTTCCCCCTCGCCCTCTTCCGTCAACATTCCTCTCCCTCCCTCCCTCCCTCAGCTCTCAGTGGGTGAAAGTTCTGCTTGACCGCAACTTGCCAGCAGCCATCTCGCACGTGGGGGACCGTCCCTTCCCTTCCCTCAGTCATGCACCAGTACAGCAGCAGTAACGAAAGAAGAAAAAGAAGGAGAAGAAGCAGCAAGAGAGGAGAGAGCTAGAGAGATTTGGAAATGAGGAGAGCTAGAGTGGTGGAGGAGCAAGTAGCTATTTGTGGAAAGGGAACATCATGCAGACACGAGGAGACAAGAAGAGTTTTTTCTTTCAACCAACCAACATTCATTAATTCCCTCCACCCATGCAAGAAGGAAGGAAGGAAGGAAGAAAGGGAGGAAGGAAGGAAGGAAGGAAGCAGAGAGACCCACCCACCCATGCACAACAAAGGAAGGAGATAGAGGACGGAACGGAAGGCAGACTGATTGTTCCGCTCCTTTCCCTTCCTCTTTCCCGCCTTGTTCGCTGTTTTCCTTTTGAAATCTCACTCTCCTACCGCTGCACCCCCTGCTGACGGACCCCCTGATCCATGCACGTGCGTGACGGGAGAGGGAATGACAACCTCAGTCAAGCCTCCGTCCATTACTCAGAAAATCAACCTCTCTCATCGTCAACCTTCCTTCCTTCCTTGCAGGTTTCTTCTAGAAGCATTCTGCACCCCCCCATGAGTAAAGTCAAGTTGCCCTGCCTGCATGGATTGCCGCGCACATGCACAAAGCCTCCTTTGTCATCAGACAGATGAAAGTGCCCGACCTCCTTTACACAAATTTGCTTCGACCAGCTAGCCGTCAACAGACTGTCCCTCCCTCCCTCCCTGCCTCCTTCCACCCCATGGCAGCAACAAAACTCAAAAGAAGGAAGGAAACTCAGAAGGAAGGGAGGGAAGAAGAGTATTTCCTCCCCTTTCGTTCGATCCTTCTGCTGCTGTTTGTGCACTTCTTTGTGTCATGTGGCTTTGTCGGGAAAGCAGTCTTTGACCGTGTGCTTCGGATGCTTTGCGCTTACGTGTTGTTCCAAAACCTTGTTGTTCACTGCATCCATACATGCACAATTGAGTGACCACACGTACGCACGCACGCACACACACACACACGCGCGCGTATATATATGTACATATACATACATACATACATACATGCATACATACATACATACATACATACACACATACATACATACATACATATCGAGGGTTTATGGTGTGGGAAATTTGCGATATGCGGACATCCATCTTCTTGTTCCTTTCTTCCTACAAGGATCCAACGAGAGTCCTACAATCAAAAGTCTGAACTCTGGAACGACCAGACAAAGGAAGAACTCTGGAACGACCAGACAAAGGAAGAACTCTGGAACGACCAGACAAAGGAAGAACTCTGGAACGACCAGACAAAGGAAGAACTCTGGAACGACCAGACAAAGGAAGAACTCTGGAACGATCAGACAAAGGAAGAACTCTGGAACGACCAGACAAAGGAAGAACTCTGGAACGACCAGACAAAGGAAGAACTCTGGAACGATCAGACAAAGGAAGAACTCTGGAACGACCAGACAAAGGAAGAACTCTGGAACGACCAGACAAAGAAAAAAGTCCTCCAAGGATACAGACAGTCAAGTGGAGAGCGTCCGGCCATGCAGGAAGGGGCAGAAGACTCGTCAGAGGAGCATCGCGACAGCACATAGGTATAAAGTGATCCCTACCGACACACTAATACACGCACCTGTACACATGAATGGTTGTCTGCACTGCGAGCAGAGCACCGTCATTGCTTTGTTGTTGGCCTCGATCTGAGAGGCCCCTCCCTTGGTTGAGGCCTTTGCACGTGCCTGTGCTCGTGCGCGGTCTCTGTCTCTCTGGTCCCCTCGAGTCATTCTTCTCTTCGATCTGTCTCTCTTTCTTTCTTTCTCGTTGAATGGATCTGTTGGAGCAGAGCTAGGCGGTACTCTGGGAAGCGAGTGGTGAGTCGAGTGCTCAGATGGAGGAGAGACGACAAATCAACTGAGGCAGCTTGGGAGAAGCTGTCAGATCGACCAAGCAGACGGCCGACTTGATAGATCAGCAGAAGCTATACGTCTCGTCGTGCAACAGATGCTACAGATGTCGAACTTGTCGTGAGCGTGAGAATGTTCCGGTGCAGCTTTCAACAGAAGGTGAGTCAAGTCAGATCTGCCACAACGCAGATGTGACATCGAGTGTCAGATCCACAAAACTAGTGACACTCAGCTAGCTATAGTAGACATATGCAGATTTGTCATTCTATGCAGGCATGCATGAGTTCGCGCATATCGCGCGCCTTGAATTAGTGCCGGGGCCCTGCATGCGCCTCGGTTTTTGTAGGGGGTATGCCGGGGCCCTGATACAAGGGGTCGAGGTAGGTCAAGGTCAAGGTCGATATAGGTCAATAATTTTTAAGGAGCCGGTGCATGTACTTCGTACGTGTTTCAGGCGGCGTATATATCGATAAGTGCCTCGAAATGATGATTGAAATGATGTCTCAGAGGCCTTATACTTCAGTGGAATTTTGGCCTGTGTCATTGGTATTAATTGGTATATTTGAAAGGTTTGTCACTAGAAATTGCCAAAACATTTTTTTTTGCTCAGATTAACTCGGATAACGATGATTGGAGGTTTTTTTGTATGAATAACAGCTTCATCACTGACTTTACATCTTTTTTTAGCGTTTTCTCTATCTACACATTTTCACCTTGGTTGCCGGCCCGCACTAAAACTAATACCAAAGTATACTAAGGCCCGGGGCCTAGAGCCCGGGGCCCCAGCTAGCTCCAGCATTACCCCGATCTCTGGCATAAACATGGGCTACTGGGAGCACGGCTCCACTCTAGCAAAGCCAACTTCATTTATTCATTGACCCCTCCCGGTATAGCTATATATGTAGCTCAGCTTTAAAGTTGGCTGAGATCAGCTGAGAGGCTAAGATAGTACACGATTATAGCCTCTTTTTTAGGGGGGAGGGGGTGCAGTAGGGCGGGTAGGGGCGGGGATATAAAGTTAATGATTGAAGGTTTTGTTATGCATGCCGTGTCCTCATATATAAGGGGCAGATCTAGCCTCGTTTATCCGATTAATTATCTAAAAACACGTTTGTTCAATTCTGTTCATCAATTACTTTCAGGACTTAGGAGGGAGTCGATACGACGATGTTACGTAATGTCACTAGTGACCATGTTTGATTTGATTATATTTGATTTGATTTGATTTGATTTAATTTGAGCTTCAACTTCAAATATTTGATATTTGAGGTAAGATTTGAGGTTAACCTCTTAGGATTCCTCACTGAGTCACTGACTTACTATCACTCTGATCATTTTTCTCATGACAATAGTTATCAGAACATTTCTGATGTGTGTTTCAAAAATTTAAAAAAATGTATATAAAATTATAACTTATCAGTTTATGATAATAGTTATCAGAACATTTCTGATGTGTGTTTCAAAAATTTAAAAAAATACATATAAAATTATAACTTATCAGTTCCGTAAAAAAAATGTGCCTGTGTGGCAGTGTATATACACTAGTCACTGAGACTCACTCTAGTACTAATAGAGATTAAGAACGTAAAATTGATAGATTTGAAATTATATATAACTTTTTATTAAGATGAGGCCAGCCAGCACTGGCCAGAAAGTCAGTGGTCAACATATCGCACTTGATTCTCTTCTCATGCGTCTCTGCATATGGTGCGACCACGGCTTCTGCTTCATCTTTGGTGGGGAAAAACGTTCGCACGTCAGGCTGCTTTGTCCCCCCCGCCCCCCCCCAACCGCTTCTCCTGTCTTTCTTGGAGCAGCTACACATGTTTGTCAGACGTGATCGTCAAGCCATGCAGATTGATGAGGTGGGTTTGAAAAGAACTGGTTGCCGCTGCTGCATACTCACAGCCACAAATAGTTTCTCCTTCCCCCTCGGCTCCTTGTATTTTCACCTGACACTGAATCACATTTGCCCCCTTTTGCATGGACCATATTTTTTTTGCGTACCCGGCTCTAAAAATCAAATGCCTCCTTCTTCCCGTTCGACCCTGTTGGATTGTGTGACATGTCTTTACGGGGTGTAAAATGTTTGCAGACGCTCAAAAAGGGGGCCATAAAAGATGTTCCAGCACCAGAAAAGTCAATATAGCTGTTTGGGAAAACGTTCAGCTGATCGGTTTACCTCTGCATGAAGTAAAAGGGGGTGAAACGTCAATTTCAGTGCAGCTCAAAACGTTTTTTTTTTGAGAGCAAACCGTCAAGATTTAGGTTTTTTTATTTGAATCAGCATGCGTGATGGATCGATACTTGCAAAAGTTTTTTCGGGACCTTCATATTTGAGGTTGAAAGTCATATTAATCAAATATTTGATCGTATTTGATAGGTCTTTAAACATTAGGTCCTCCCTGACTGGATATTTGATTTGAGCTTAAGCCCTACCTCAAATCAAATCAAATCAAATCAAATCAAACATGGTCACTAAATGTCACGCAAAATTATATGATGATTAAACAAAATTGTGATAGAAAAGTGAGTAGAAATCGGCTTTCTACGGTTTTCAACGCATACGTACATCAAAATAACTAGCAAAATAATTGGTTCCATATAGCTCTATAACTTTAAAAAAAATATTTATTCTCCCATGTATGCAGTGAATTTGTCCTATATTATCCTATATAATTTTATTTTCAGACAAATGTTTTTAGTTTGCAAACCTGGCGTCAAAACTCAGTCGCGAATATCATTTATGTTCGCCGATGATGTTCGCGATTGAACCACAATGGATAAAAAAATAAAAAAACTCAAGTTTGTTTAAAAAATATGAGTTGGCGTTTTTTCGATGTTTTCAGGTTTTTCAAAGGAAACGTTAACATGACGTTAACGGCCTGGCCCCAAAAAATATTTTGACTCAGAGATCAAATTTCGTAAAACCGTTGAAATTTAATTAAGAAACATGGGAGAGTAGGTCTATGCACCCACCTACCCACCCACCCACCCACCCACGCACGCTCTTTCTTCATTTCCTTTGAACCATCTTGTTGCTATCATTCTGTAGCTAGCTCATTCTCTTCATGAAGTAAAATAAAAAGGAGAGCGACATGCATAACAAAAACCTTAATCATCAAAAGGAGGGAAAAAAGTGACCCGATTTCCGGGAAAAAAGCTCGGCCGAAAACGAATGGCTCTTTTTCCTAGCTCTTCCCTGTAGATCATCTACTCTGTTCTTTAAAAAAAAATCAGGCGCAAGAGGGCTTTGCAGGGGCCCGGTAGGGTTTTCCTCCAACACAGAAAGGGGGAGGAAGACAAAGGGACCAAAGAGAGCATTGCGATTCATTTGTACATGCAGACCCCCCCCCCCATTGCTTCTCCCCCCTTTTTAACGATCCAGAGACAGAAACTCTTTGATTTTGTTACTCAAAAAGGGGGCAGCGTCTTCGTTCGCCGCCCGGAAGAGGAGGGGGGCTTCGTCTTCCTCGAAACAAATGACAACAAAAATTTTGGCTCGAAGAGCCCAGAAATGCAAGTAGCCCTCCTTGAGCAACTGATCCGTTGTCCTGATTGCCACCTCCCGAATGGAAGTTTGAGGAACTTTGAAGTCCCTGTTTTTCCCCGTGGGGTAGGGAAAATCCCCGCGATATATATACAGACCCTCCCCTCTTCATCAAGGCAAAGACAGAAAGTCACAGATCTCCCTTCTCAACAAGTGACAGGCGTCTTCCGTCGGCATGTGGAAGAGAAAGGGGACTTCATCGTCTTTTTTCCAAATCACGACAAAAACTTCGCTCATGAGTGGCCGAACATGGAGCCATCCCGCTGCCAGCAGCTGATCAGTGGTCCTCATCTCAACCCACCAAACCGAAGTTCGGGCAACGCGGAACTCTTTGCCTTCCCCCCCGGGGTACGGAAAATTCCTCCGCACGCTGAGCTTCTGCAAGTTATTCCGAACAACGGAAGCCAAATCATATATGTTCTTGAAGGCAAAGAAGCGGAAAGAAACAAATACAACTTAAAGCACTGCAAACCAACTTCATTAGTTTTTTCTTTTCCTTTGGAATCACCCCCAGACACTTCAGACCGCATGAATACACAAAACTTCTTAGTACACATAACAGACATATACAGATATGCAGACATCTCCATCCACGTCTCTGTCCACGAACTCTTCGCAACCCACTGGTAGTTCACAGCAATCACCGAGAGGGTCCATGCAGGTTGATCGACTACAAAACAAGAATTAACCAAAAAGCAATGAACAAACAACGAAACGAATCCAGTCTTCAATCAACACTATGTAAGTAGATAAAAAAATTAATTCTCTGTTGATTTACTCATCGTTCGACTCGATCAATCATGCAGTCTGTGTTCCCTTTTATGAATTGCAAGTATATAGTCAGCTGTACGCCTTCTCTTTTCTCTCACGTTCTTCACTTCCCCTTCAGTCAAATGGAGCTGAGAAAAGGGTGCGAGGAATGAAAAAATCAAAGAGAGAAAGGAGGAAGTGAAAGGGAAAGAGGGAATTAAGCAAGAATAGAGGGCTACGGACATAAGATGGGTAAGTTGCTTGCTGACCTTCTCATCATCTTCCTCAAAAAAACATAGTGTGCAGAGAACGTTCATACCGAATTTCCAGCACACGTCTACTGGCCTTGAGGGCGGGACGAGAAGCTGCACGCACGTACGAGGGGAAAGGATGATGCATGGATGGAGAAGACAGGAGACAAGATCGCGAGAGAGGAGACTCTGAGGAGAGGAGAAAGTGAGAAACCATATTAGTGCATGAGGGTCAGCCATACTTATGAGAACGAAGCCCCCCCCTAGCCCCCCCCCCCGTTTCTATCCATGGTACGTCCCGCTGAGGGGGGGGCACGCGGAGTCTCTTAATTCCTGGATTGCAGGATATTGCAGAATTGACAGTCGAAGTGAATTAATGTCTAGGATGGCGAATGGACGCATGCAGAGACACGCAAAGCGACGAAGGCACAAACACAGACACATACATTTACACGCACATTCACGCAAACCCCAGGGAAGAGAGAGAAGCGGGACAAAGGCAGAGATATAGACATACACATACACACACACACACACACACAGAGAGAGAGAGAGAGAGAGAGAGAGAGAGAGCTAGAGAGAGAGGGGAAGGGGGGAGGGTTGGAGAGAGAGAAGGAGTCCCCACACACACCATACACATACACAAAGAGAGCTAGGGAAGAGGAGAGGATCAGTGCAGGCAAACCGTCAGCTCCTTCTATTGACTTATATCCACTCCGCTCCTCACCTGCTGCTGTTCGGGTGGCTGCTCGTGTTCTCAGACTGGTCTCCGAGATAGAGTCCCTGCACACAAATGCGCACATGCGATTTCGGGCTACACATCCAAACCATGAATGAAAACACCTATACATGCCGACACTTCTGTCGCTGCATGCATGCGTTCTGTTTCCTCACGGATATTCATCTTCTGTTGAATGCCCCGTGCGCATACATGACCAGTACCCATCGAGTCCACTGCAGCCTGCTCTCTGCATTAATTTTTCTGCACGTCTAGATTTGCTGTCCCTCACTAGGTCCCTCAAGGCCATTCAAGCTTTTCAGAAGCACAAGTCAGCACGAAACACAAAACAATTAAAAGTGCATGTGACGATCAAAAGGGAAAGAGTCGGCAAAACATGGATCAGTGTGATGCTGGATTTTCACCTTATGCCCCCCCACCAGCCCACTCGCGTGCAGTCGGACAAACTTACGGATGAAAACGAGCGGGACCAGTGCCACCAGAACCACCAGCGGGACGAGGATCCACAGCCTCCAAAGCTTTTTTACGACACATCCGACGTCTGCAAACAAACGAATAGAGGCGGTCCGGGGGAGGAAGAGCTTACAGAGAGAAGAAACGAAGAGCATGGGAGGGGTTGCCGTTTGCGGAGGGTCTCATGATGTGACCATCTTCGACTCTGTTTACGGTCAGTGAGGGAGGGCACGGGAGGGCAGTTGGGGGGGGGGGCCGGGTGATCGAAAAGAGCCGTGGTTTTCTTTCTGCCTCTGCGGGAGACAGAAGGGGAGGCGTGCCTGCAGGGGTTTGCTTTTGTTCCCTTTTTGTCAGTGGTCAGTGAAGAGTCAATTGAGGGCGCCTGGCAGATCGAAACGTAAATTTCCCTTCTTGCACAGGACAAGTCCCTCAAACTGGTCTTCCATATTCTTTCTGAATGTCTTATTTGTTTTCACACACAACAAAAAGAAAGAAAGAAAGAAAGAAAGAAGGAAGGAAGGAAGGAAGCCTTACGAAGGAAAGAAAGAAATTTAAACCAAACTAGCTGAACGAAGGCATGCAGCAAGAAAGAAATCAATTGTTCAACGGAGCACTAACAAACCGACGGGCGGACCTTCAGAAGCCAACTGACGGACGGCTTGATCTTTTCTCATAACTGCACACATACACACACACACACACACACACATATATATATATATATATATACACAAAGCTCAGCACTGCCTCTCTTTGGTGCTTATTGAACGCCTGCCTGCCTGTCTATTTGCTCGGCTGACTGACTGACTGACTGACTGACGGCATTCTGTTGTCGAAAGAGTCGCCTCATGGGACCCTCCACAGTACTCGGAGCTGTCACCGCTGCAGGAGAACTCGCACTTCCCTTCCTCCTCTGCCGTCGGGGGCAGTTCGTTGGAGCACGCGCAGTCGGAGCCCTTGAACGTCCCTGCGTACTTGTATCCCCCCGTCCTGCAGAGCTCTCGGCAGACCTCGTTGGTTGTCTCTCCCGACTCCTCCAGCACCCACTCGAACCCCTTCTGGTCGCCCAGAATGTTCTCAAATCGGTAACAACCGATGAACGGGTCCGCACACACGGTGGTCGTCGTGGTAGTAGTCGTGGTGGTGGTCGTTGTTGTGGTTGTGGTGGTCGTCGTGGCTGCGCAGAGAGAAACAGGAGCACAGGTGGGAGCACTTCTTCTCTTTCACACATACACACACACATACACATACACACACACAGAGCACAGACAGAGAAAGAGAGATAGATAGATAGAGAGAGAGAGAGAGAGAGAGCCTCATTCTCCGTCCTTTTCTTTTTCCGGTCACCGATGGAAAGAGAAAGCGTCAGCTTCCGACCCGGAGAGAATTAAGAGCAGGGAATTCTGACAGTCAGTCAGTCAGTCAGTCAGTCAGTCAGCGAAATCAATCAAGACTGAAGGTGGCGAAGCCGAAATGAACGGTCTGGCAGAGTCGGGGGCGGAGACACACAGACAGACAGACGGACGGAAGGACCATTGCAATTATACTGAGTCTCACACACACACTCACAAAGAAGGAAAAAGACAGAGAGCGGGATGTGAAAATGTGGGATCAGGAAAAAGTGTTACAAGAAAGACACGCGAAAATGTGGGAAGGGAACCCAACGTAGCATCGAAAGGAAGGTACAATCCTTTTCACACAGAGAAACAAACTGACGTACACACGCTAGGACACACGCCCACCCGCCTCCACGCCGCCCCAACACGCCCACCCGCCTCCCTGGTTGGGTGCATGGGGGTGCGAGGGGTGAGCATGGGGGGGGGGGGTGTTGGGCGGGTTGGTGAGTGCGTTGGAGGGGTGTGGTGTGTGTTGGTGTTTGCCATTAGATCAGCAGAAGCTATACGTCTCGTCGTGCAACAGATGCTACAGATGTCGAACTTGTCGTAAGCGTGAGAATGTTCCGGTTCAGCATTCAACGGAAGGTGAGCCTAAGTCAGATCTGCCACAACGCAGACGTGACATCGAGTGTCAGATCCGCAAAGTGACACTCAGCTAAGATCATGCATGCAGTGCAGCATACGTAGATGCATGCAGACATGAGCAAACTTTTTGTTTCATACACGTATTTTTTGGGCGCATGCATTGGTCTTTCGGTGAAGTTAAATAGGTGGTGAGTGCCTTGAAATGCTTCACGAACAATCTCGAAGGTGAGTGCCTTGACTTTAAGGCCGGAAGATGATTTTCTATTTTTTCCCAATTTATTCGGATTTTTCCGCCATCCCCCCCACCTGCAGTATGAGTTTTTCGAAAAAAAATGTGACACTTTTAGCCGCAAGTCGCCCACTTCAGTAAAGGAGCCGAAATAATTGCTCAGTCTGCCAGACTTACTTTCGCGCGCGTTGCGCGCGAACTGACTTGTTATATTAATAGTGCTTGAGGGGCTCTTACAGATTCGCTGTGGCTTCCGCCCCTGCAGGCTTCTTGTATTAATATATGAGTCAGAAAGTTTCTCGCCTCTTCGGTCTAGCTGGCGACCTTGCCATACCGCGAAAGAGGGCAGACAGACACAGAACAGAAGAGTGACTGACCGATCTAAAATCTGCAGTGGACAACGGATCGTGCGTGCAGAAATAAAGCGGCAAAGATGAGACAACAGGAGGGACGGCTCCCGTCTCCCGTCCGTCTCGTGCTCTCTTTGTTCTTTTCCTCCTTGGTGTTGCTTGGCGATCACTACAGATCCTTAGGCGCTTCTGCATTTCTGGTGGGCCCGTCTCCGAGCTGTCTGTCGTCATTGAAGTTGCCTTGCAGATCTGTTCAAGAGGCAGTAGGGGTGCCTGTGTGCGATTTCACTGAGAGTGTTGCTTGGAGGAGACGGCGACAGGAGCGGGACACGGTGGTAAGAAGAAGAGGTGCAAACACCGCGCTTGAGATGGTCAAGGCCAACAGGCACAAGGCAGAGGATCGTGTGATGCAAAAGTTTGAGAAAAAGTACCAAAACTTCGTGGAGAAGAAAACGCAGAGGGGACAGGAGAGACAGGTCAGACAGAGACGAGATGGTCAGACAAGAAAGGAGAAACTCTATACCCAAAAGATTTCAGGCCCTCACTCATGAAAGATAGGCCAGTAGAGGAACGTACGTGAAGAAAAGGACAGGAACGAGAAAGGCAAGGAAATGGAGGCATGGCAATAGGATCTTTTCCACCTCTGTAAAATAACTCTCTTGTTTTTTTGTACTTTCTTTTTTCTGATCTCTCTGATTCGGAACCTCTCCCTCCCTTTCTTGTCGGGCTCTTCTTCTCATTTCTTCGTTCATGTTTCCTGAAATCTCCAGAGATTCACTTCCGCTCTCTCTCTTTCTCTCTATCATTCATTCATTCATTCATTCTCACGAGATCAGTCTTTGCTTTCATCGCCTTCCTTCCTTTCTTCCTTCCTTCCTTCCTTCCCTCCTGCCTCCCGCCATCCCTTCATTAATTCCCGTTTTCTCCCTCCGTCTATTCACATGAGCGCACGCAGTTGCAAGCGGAGAAGAGGGCACGCGACGATTCGTTTGTGCGGAAGACGCTGAACTCCGCGTTCGGGTCCCGGAAGCAAGGCATGATCTCCGCCCTCAGGCAGGCGAAGCGGAAGCAGAAGGACGTCCCGAAGAACGAGAGGAAATCCCACGCAGAGGTTCTGAGAGGGTACCTGGAGGCGAAGGAGAGGGAGAGGGAGGGGGGCAGCGGGGGAGCCGGGGCCTCCTTCACGCTGGAAACTGAGGGCGGGAAGAAAAGGCGAAGACTGGGGGCGGATGGCCCTGCAGTACAGGTGGGTGAGTGCCTTGGGTTAGAAGTAAAGTGAGTGGGTGAGTGCCTTGGGTTAGAAGTAAAGTGAGTGGGTGAGTGCCTTGGGTTAGAAGTAAAGTGAGTGGGTGAGTGCCTTGGGTTAGAAGCAAAGTGAGTGGGTGAGTGCCTTGCACCATTAACTTAATTATCCTTAATGCTTGCAGGTCCAAAACATTCCCCTCCCAGAGGCCACAGGTCTCTTCACAGGGGAGCTGACGACGATGCACACTCGGCACTTTGAGTTGAAGGAAGTGGACAAGTTCTCCTTCGTGGGGGGGTACACGGACACAGAGGTGGGTGGGTTGGGTTGGGGGATTGCATGGTAGAAGGAAAGAAGGAAAGGGGCTGTCTGTGTGTTTGTATTCCGAGAAAAAATGATTCTTTCATCCTTTGGTGGATTTGTTCTGGCTGTACACAAATAGTGCAGAGGGAAATGTGGATCAGAGAGGGAGGACAAGGTCTTTCGAAAGTTCTTCTCCATTCACTCACCTATTTCTGTCTTTATTCATTGAGGTTTGTATGCATACATGCATGCATGGACAAATGAATCTTCTGCCTGCATGCATCTTCTCACTTATACAGCCCCACAAGGAATGATTGCAAGAAAAACTGTTCTGTCTCTCTCTCTGATGGCTGGATGACTGTGGGGGGGGGGGGAAATTGCCTGCAGGTGTTGCCGAACACGCACCTTCCTGAGATTGCGTTCATCGGTCGGAGTAACGTCGGGAAGTCCTCGATGATGAACTGCCTGCAGGTACGTGCGTCAGTGTCTGTCTGTCTGTCTGTCTGTTTGTCCGTGCGTGTCTGTCTGTCTGTTTGTCTGTCTTGTCTGTTGTGTTCATGAAGAAGAGGAGGGAAACCATATAGTGTGTCTGCCTGCCTGCCTGCCTGCCTGCCTGTCTTCCTGCCCTTCTTGCCTTTCGTTTCTTCACAAAAGCATTTCTCTTCTCTCGTGGTAGAATTTCTCTCTCGTTTTTCTTTCTCTCTCTCTCACTCTCTCTCTCTCTCTCTCTCCATCGACACTCATTCACTCCCTCCCTGCCTCACTCACCCACGCATCGAAATGCACGCATAATTGAACGAGCAAATCAATAAATGAATGGCAGAAAGGAAAGGAATCAATGAACGAACGAACCAATGAACAAAGGCATGGAATGAATAAATGAACGAATGAGTGCATGAGTGCAGCTGCTGGGAACCAAACGGAGTCCCGCGAGGGTCTCCAAAACTCCCGGCAGGACTCAAGAAATCAACTTGTATAGGTGGGTTGTCAGGGGAAGGGATTGTCAGGCTCGCTGTCTCTTTCTCTTTCTTTGTGCAGGGAGGGGAGGTGCGTGCATGCTCAAGTTCCTTCCTCTCTCTCTCTCTCTCTGTGTGTGTGTGTGTGTGTGCGTGTGTGTGTTCGGTTTGGAGCTTTGGTCTCAAATCTCTTTCTTTGCTGCCTGCCTCTGCTGTATGTCTTCTTCAGAGTATCAAACAAGGCCGGGAGCTCCCTGTGCATCCTGACGGACCTCCCGGGATACGGGTACACGCGGGGAATCAAAAAGGGAAACCTCGCGGCGATCAGAAAATACGTCAGGTACGTACGTGGGCTGTTTGTCTTAATTGTCAATTGGTTGGTATGTTTTTTCAGGTTTTCATTGGAGGAATCAACTTCTGATGGTGAAAGAGAAAGAAAGGAAGAGGAGAACAGAGGTATTGGGATCAGCTCTTGACTTTTTCTGTTCAATTGGTTCTTCAAAGATATGGTCGGTCTCTTGTACTGCCTGACTGACAAACTCTGTGTCTCGCTCAGCTGTTTTCTCTTTCTTCTGCTGCTGTTCTCTCTCTTTCTCTCCATTTTCTCCTTTCTGCGGCTGTGAGCGCGTCTACAACTCATCCTCACTCACCCACCCATATCCGTTTCTGTCATTGAAGGAATGTCTTTTGACGCACGCAAAGGAAAAATTTGGATGCGTCCTTGCGTGCGTCAATTTTCTGTCATTGAAGGAATGTCTGCTCACTTCTGGGAGTTGTTGTGCAATTTGTCGACTAACGATTGAATCACTCACTCAAACCTACCGATCTAACGACAAGGAACCGATCCAACGTATGGCCTCCCCCGTTTTCTTACCTTGCAGCCGCTACCTCCACCTGCGGACAGAGCTGCGGCTGTTCGTTCTCCTGGTGGACCTCTCGGTGCCTCCGCAGAAACTGGACATCGAAATCCTCGAGGACCTCCGGTCAGAAAATAAATACAGAAAAAACAAATACAAGAAATAAACAAATAAACAAACAAAGAGCAGAAACTGGACATCGAAATCCTCGAGAACCTCCGGTCAGAAAATAAATACAGAGAAAACAAATACAAGAAATAAATACATCAACAAATAAACAATCATAGAGCAGAAACTGGACATCGAAATCCTCGAGGACCTCAGGTCAGACAGACAGAAGGGAAGAGACGGAAAGGAAAGGCTCACGAGAATACGTAGAGAGAGATCTACAGAGAGAGAGGGAGAGGGAGAGAGAGAGAGGGAGCATGGAAGGAAATCACAACCCTCGAGGACCTCAGGTCAATCAGAAGAGAGGGAAAGTTACTGGCAGTACTGACCGCATTCTGCCGATTGAATGAACGCGAGCTTCGCTGCTTCTCTGCCTGCCTGCCTTCAGGTCCTCTGGGCGACCTTTTCTGGTCATCGGGACGAAATCCGACCGCATCTCTGCGCAGAGACGTAATGAGAGCATTAAGCGCATCCGTTCCGAGCTAAACCTTCCCACGTGGCAGCCCCTCGTATTCTCTTCAGTGACGGGGGAGAACATGTGAGTGAGTGGTCATGCAGGTTCCCCCCCCAGTTTGTTTTTTGTTTGTGTGTGTATGTGTGTGTGTGTGTGTGTGTGTGTGTGTATGTTTGTGTGTGTGTGTGTGTATGTTTGTGTGTGTGTATGTTTGTGTGTGTGTGTGTGTGTGTGCGCGCGTGTTGGGTGGTTTTGTGGTCAAGTGCGTGAGGAGCGGAGAGGGGACAGGAGCGGCATACAGAGAGAAGAGCACAAGAGAAGAAAGAACACTTGCGGGGGGGCAAGAGATCTGAGAGGTGCCTGTGCCTGGAGAGTGCGTGTGACGGGGGGGAGCGGGGCGCATGAGTGTTCATCTCTCCCTCCCGCCCTCCCTCCCTCCCTGCTCTCTCTCCCTCTCTTTCTCTCTGTCTGTGTGTGTGTGTGTGTATGTGCGTGCGTGCGTGCGTGTGTGTGTGTGTGTGTGTGTGTGTGTGTGTGCGTGCAGGCGGACTGTGTGGCTTGCAATTCGAGACGCGTGCCAGGGAGAGTTCTTTGTTGGGGACCCTGAGCCTGATCCTGAGTCCGACGTTGGAGACGGGAGCGAAGGGGAAGGGGGGGACGTTGGCGAGTGGGCAGACGGTCTGGAGAGGAGTGGGGGTGAGGGGGAGGAGGGAAAGATCGTGAAGATCCCCCAGATTTCCTCGGACCCTCTCAAACAGATGGAGTTCGAGGATCTCCTCCACCCTCGGAAGAAAGGAACACGACTTGGAGCAGGAAACGGACATGAAGGAGAACAAGAGAAAGATGATGAGGGCGAGAGGGGGAAGGAGAGACTTCGGGAACAATTCGGTCCGTCTGTCTTTTTGTCTGGTTGTCTGGTTGGTCTCTCTATTCTTTTTCTCTCTCTCTGATCGTTTCGTATCCCGTCCCTGGCACCTTTCTCGGTCTGCAAGATTGGGTCGTCCGTGTGTTTCTCTGTCTGTACGTGCGTTTTCTCCCTCCCGCCCTCGCTTTCTCTGTCCCTGTTTGCGCATGGCGTTGGACGCACACACACTCGCGCACACAAGTGTAAGTGTGTATGTGTAAGTGTGCGTGTGTGTGTGTGTGTGTGTGTGTGTGTGTATCTCTGTCTGTCTGCCTGTCTGTCCGTCTCCCTTCCTCGCTCTGTCCATGCAGATAGCGACCACAGGCGGAGAGAAGCGCTCGGTCGGTCGGTTGGCCTCCGTTGGCTGGGGAACGGGAGGGGAGGGGAGGGGAGGAAGGAGAGTTTGTTTTTCTGTCGCGTGTGATGTAATTGATTGCCCCCATTTGTTTCCTTCTGAAGAGAGGCATGTGTAAAGCGACTCTAACTGCATGCCACAGAGAGAGAGACAGATGTATGACAGCATTCCTGCCTTCCTTCTTCGGCTCTCTTCAGCGTGCAGTTTCCTTCCAGTGCACGGAAGAAACGGATGAGGGGGGAGGGTTTCAGTCTCAGGGATATAAATTGCTTCTGTGGGTGTGTGTTTTGTATGTGCTTTGCTTTTGCAGTTCACGGAGACGGGGAGGGAGAGGAGGAAGAAGAGCGGGCATGGACCCTCCCTCCTCTGTCCTCTTCTCTGAGCTCTTCTCTGGACTCTATGTTGATGGATCAGCCTGAGGGGGAGGAAGACGAGGACGGGGACGAAGAGGAGGAAGATAGGGACGGTCAGCCTGCCTGCCTGCCTGATTATTTCGGTTCGGTTCGTTTCGTTGATGCATCAATCAATTCGTTCTTTCACCCTACCTGCATGGTGATTTGCGGGGGGGCGGGGGGGTTGATGGCAACATCAGGGCAGGGGCCTGCCTGCATGCATGCATGAGGAGTCACGTGAGGGCGGTCCTCGACCTCGATCGGCCTGCCTCTGTTGTTTTATTGAATGCTGGATTGAATGAATGCAGCCAGACAGGCAGGCAGGCAGACATGCTTTAGAAGAATTCAAGAGATCACTCACGGACCAAAAAAGGATCTGCAAGACACATTCCTCTCAGCATATTTCTTTCGGAGAAACCAAAAGCAAAAATTTGGGTGGCACTCTCCAATTAATTTGCCTTTTTTGAAATACATACATGCACATATATATATATATATATATATATATATATATTTCAGAGAAGCCAGAAGCAAAGCTTTGGGTGGCAGTCTCCATGAAGGTCTCTTCCCTCCCCTCCATGTCACTTGTTTGTACTTTCTCCTTCCTGGTATCTGTCTCTCTCAAGTTGGAGGGAGACAGCTGCACGTCACTCCTCACTCCAGAGAAGGAAGGCCCAGCAGGAGAGGTTTGTTTGGGATGGAACGGGAGGGATAAGATAAAAGGATAAATGATTGCGTGCGTCAGTCACAAAAATTCAGAGAGCGAGCGAAGTCAGAAAGGAGAACTTGGGATCATCGAGGGATGAGCTCTCAAAATCGGCAGGGAGGGAGGGGTCTGTGGAGAGGAGGGGAGAGGCTCTTCTTTCCGTCCCTCATGCGTTCCTTCGTTGGTTCGTTTATTTCGTTTGGTTCGTTGTGCATATCTGTCTCTCTTGATTTTGCAGAAGCCGCGAAGGACGCTCTTGCTTTCGACAGGAGGCTGGAGGAGTCAACGAAGGCGGACACAGAGACGATCGAGGAGTCCGATGAGGAGACGGCAAGGAAGATGAGGGAGACGGCGATGAAGTACGGGGCTTTGCCGAAACCCCCGAAGGAGGACGAGTTGGGCAAATGGAAGGACGAAACTCCCCGGCCTTTTAACTATCCTTCGGGGCCCGTGATCGATCTCAAGTCTCACAAGGAGAAGAATGAAGAGAAAACAATGACCGCAGCCGTACAAAAGGTAGGTCGGAGAGAGAGGGGTGGGGAGGGGGAGGAGGCTGCTGCGTCGGTTTGCTTGTTGGACGTATGGGCTGCTCTGCCTGCACGTGAGTGTGTTGTTTGGGTCAGGGAGGCATATGTGTGTGCGGACGGGAGTTTTGGGCAGAAGTGGACTGACTGAATCAGCGATTGGGTGGATGGATGGTTGGCTCGTGCACGCGTCTGCTATGATGACGATGAGAGTCAGTCAACGTTCATGGTTGATATCTCTTCTCCGCCTATGCACGTGCAGTAGTGCACGTGTCATTGTGTTTGTGCGTGAGGGACGCTGTCTGTTGTATCTCCGTGTGTGTGGATCTCTCTCTCTCACTTTCTCTCTCTCTCTCTCTCTCTGTGTGTGTGTGTGTGTGATTTTCAGGCCGCAGATCTGGAGGAAATCAAAGAGGCCCCCCCTGAGCTTGCTGCCCTCCTGGTGGAGGCAGCGGGGGACCCTGTGTTGAAGAGACGGGTGGAGAGGCAGTGGCGGAGGAAACGGCGGCTTGAGGAGAAGGGCAGGAGGAACATTCAGGCAGAGCGCGCAGAGCGAACCCAGGGCTTGGGGGGGCCCTCAGATCCTTCGCATGGGGGGGGAGGCATGGAGGCGGGGGCAGAGGAGCTGAGGAGGATGTACGCATTGAATTTGGAGATCTTCCCGGAAGATAAACGGCCAACGCGGCAGCAGGTCGATCTCATGTCAGATGAGTCTGTACGGAGACTGAAGCCCTATTTCATTGACGGTATACAGAAAGCACGGTCGGAGGGAAGGAAGGCACTCAGAGTCAACGAATGAGCATCGGTTTCAGAATTAAGTAGTAAGTACGATTGAAATTTCATCACATTGATGATGATACCTATAGTTTTACAAAGCAAAGATTTACAAACATTTCTACTAGTATCTCAGACTGCCATCTCTACTAGCATCTCTGGTACCAGCCCACTAGTAGTACCCTATAAAAATATACAAAAAAAGAGTTACCCCCCTGTCACCGAGTCGCTGAGAGAAGAATGGAGAGAGGGCGTGCACAAAGCGAAAGTGTCCTTTCGTTCTATGTCATTGGATCGATTTTTAGAGCAGTCCCTTCTGAGCAGCCCATAGACTAAAGCATACAAAGCGCAGACAGATTGTTGTTTGTTAGCGGCCTGGGAAACCAGGCGGGCCATGGGGTGTGGTCTGAGCCTCAGCGATGAGGTACACCCCCCTGCTGTTTGCGGGGGCGACCTCTATAAACCTCTATAAGATAAAACGGCGACAGTGCTCTAGGGCACCACTAATCACTTACTACAAGCCACTTGAATTTTTTTTTGCTCTGACGGATAGACTTGAAAGTCTGTACCGCAAACGCAGACTATGTCTTGAAAATCTAGGCTGTATGCGCGGACTATGCTTTGAAAGTCTGTGCCGCAAATACGGACTATATGTTTTAAATCTGAACTCAATTTGAAGATCTGAGCTCAATTTGAAGTAATCTGAAGATAAAATACTTATGACGGTTTGTAACACATAGTGCTAGGAAAAGGTTCAAGGTTTAAGGTTCAAGGTTCACTTCGAAGTAATGAACCTGAATCAGGTTCAAAAACAGATTCAAAAACAGGTTCACTTTTAATTAATAGAAACCTCATATTTTCGTATTATTTTATGCCTTTAAATTAGGCTTTAATGCATTCAAGTTTTTAGAACGTTTTATTATAAAATCTATACCTTAGTAGTGTTTTTAAATAGTTTAAATCAATATTTACGCTCATATTAGGTGCTAGTCTCAAGTTATTCACTGTTTATAGTCGAAAATTAGTAATTAAAAAAGCCTGAAAAAATTGGAAAATATCATAATTAAATTTATTTGATCGTATCAATCATGACAATTTAGTCAACATAAGACCGTCACAGCATTTTTTTCTTTCTTTCATCTACTCATTGGTTGCCCTGCGGCCCCCGCTCCCCCCCTCCCTCTCCGTGCACCACCGCCTCTTTGACCTGCTGCTCCCGGCCCGGCCTGTTGCCCCCCCCCCTGCTCCCCCCCATGGCCCCCACCGCTTCCAGCTACCACGGGTGGCACCCAAACATCTGGCTTTGCATTCGTTCTAACCTTTTGCCACACAAAAGAGATCGAAAAAGGGTTGTACAGTGAAAGAGGTCGGACCCATGGGTAGCCCTCTTATAGCTGGGAGTTAAAAAAAAAAGATCCGGAGACAGCAGTAGCGGAAGCAAGCAGAGGGACTGCTGCCGGCACGAGTTTGAAGGAGCCCCTCCAAAAAGACATTGTCAATTATACTGTCGTGCAGACTGCTGTCAAACAAACTCTATACTTCCTCATTCCTTCAGTGGAGACTGTCCGTTTTGATGCGGGGCCTTGCAAGTGGAAAACTTGGTAAATCACGTGTACTTCTTCACTTCTGCAACCGTTAGCATGAGTGTTCATGCTGACATATGATGCTGACATATGCTGACATGCGTCTGTCTGACACAATAGATTGAACCGGCTGGGGACAGTTGCTGTGCGCGCGGCTCCGGCTCCTTATTTCACCTATATCGGCCGCGGGCGGCGCAGGCCTGGCCGGCCTTGTACCAGTGGCCGCGCGTCTGGCCTCCAAAACAGGTTCAAAACAGGTTCAACAGGTTCAAAACAGGTTCAACAGGTTCACTTTTTCAGATTTAAACCTCTTTTCAATGAACCTTTTCCCAGCCCTAGTAACACAGCGTATTACTACATCTATATATGGGACGGCTCACTGTTAGAAATTCAAAAACTCGGAATAGTATACTATTCAATCTATTTTTAGACAAAAAATTAAAACAGTACACTATTCAGGAATAGTTTACTATTCTGACACCTAAGTAAACACTTAGACAATCAGGCCAGCTCAAGGATAAATAGTGTAAATAGTGAACTATTCATGTTATTCTCCCGCTACTAGTTCTCCTAGTAAAACAATAAGTCCAGAGCGTAGTCCAGACCATCCACCAGCGTATTCCAGTATATAGTCATCGCAAGAAAAAGAATAAAATAGCAAATCAGGAGGCCACAGAGCACCTGCACGGTAGGGCTACACATCAGATCAGAGCGCGATCTCTTCTCTTCTCTTCATTTGGTCTCCTCTTGTGTGTCTGTATATAGAAGTCTCTCTTCTGTTCTCTCGCTGTCGGTCGGCGGTTTCGGCAGCTAAATAGGCTTCACTGTGCTTCTAGTTTTGTTCAATTGCATAGACGGAAGGAAGGTTAAGAGTGAAGCGGACGTGCTAGGAACAGATTTAAAATACGCTTCCCCCCGTTACTTCAGACACTAATCCTATCCTATCCTCTCCTACATATTGATAATCGATCGCCGTATTGTGTTCCGCATATACTGTGCGATTATGATATTATATACGGATGTCTGTCTTGGGTGCATTTGGGTGCCGCTAGCCTAGCTGGCCTGTTTGTGCCTGGCACTGCCTGCATGCACATACGCTATGAATAAACTAGTGAATTAATTATACTAGCCTATATATCCTACTTATAATCTAGACTTTCTCTTTCACACTCCGCCAGTGTCATTGTGACAGACCACTAAATCACTTATTAATTATCAGTAACTTAACACTAATTAAGTGACTAATGCATGAAATCCTAGATGAATTAATTAAATCAAAAATAATTAAATTTAAGTTGAAACATAGAATGAGATAAATAATCATGCATG
>JAHBMJ010003291.1:42500-65000 GCA_018398765.1 Chromera velia | reverse complement strand
AGTGGGGGAGTCAAGAGGAAGGCTTCAGGACCTCCTCTCCACTCTTTTCTTCCGGACTCGGTCAGTCAGTCAATCAGTCAGGCAAACATGCAGAGGCAGAGGGGCAAACAAGGAGTATCAAAATCCAGTCAGTCAGGCAGCAGACAAGCAGTAGGGAAGGTGGATGGATGATAGACAAGAAGGCGGTGAGGCATATCAACCAGATTGCATCTGGTCGTTCTGTCTAATCTTTTTTTTTTTCAGCAGTCCGTCCATCTGGTCGTCCTCTATCACACACGGTGTGTGCGCTGTCTAGTCTAGTCAGGCTGCCTGCCGATGCCCCTTGATTTTTTTTTTTTGAGTTGACGGCTGTATCACAACAGAAAGTGTCGGGGCTGACGGTGGAATGAGTGAGCCTTTTCTGAGGATGACAGCAGTGCTTATTTTTCCTTTTAGATCTTTGTGTCTGTCTGACAGTTAACAGACACCCCTATTGCATCAATGCCAGACGGTGGGAAGAAGAATGTTCGAGAGAGAGAGTACTCAGCTCATTTCTTTCGTCGGATCCGTTCCTTCCTTCCCACTCCTTCCATCCATCTGTCGCCCGTGCACCCTTTTTTGTTTCTCCCTCTGTTTCTCTTGCCTGTGTGTGCAGGTAAAGGATGTTGACTCCTCTGCCTACTCCCTCTTCTGCTCCCTCTCGGACCACGAGAAGAATCTCGAAGATGCCTACTCTAAGAGAGTCAGGGCGCTGCAGGAACTCCACGCGCCCTCTGCAACAGACAAGGGTTTCGTGAGGAGGGTCCGGGTGCACGTGTACAACTTCGCTCGGAACCAGGTGAAGGAACCAGACACTTACCTCAACGCATTCAGCACCGAGGTCGGTCAGCATCAAGGGCAAAGGGTAGAGAGGAGAAGGAAAAGGAGAGAACAGAACAGAAAAGAGAGGGAGGCGGGCTGTTCGGAGCTAGCAATGCGTTTCACAAAGGAGGGGAGGGACAAGAACAGAAGAGAATGAGAAATCCTGCGAGAGAGACAATTCTCCTTCCGTCTGTGAAAGAAGGACAGCAGGGAGGGGAGGGGGAGCCTCCCCTGTGTTTTTCCTTCCAGTGCCTTTTGTGCCTCTCTCTCTCTTTCCTCTTTTTCTGTCTCTGTCTCTGTCTCTGTGCACGTGTGCATATTCATATTTTTGTGTGCGTGTGCGTGTGTGTGTGTGTGTGTGTGTGTGTGTGTGTGCACGCGTGTTTGTGAGAGAGTGAGTTTGTGAGTGCAGAACTGGACGTGCCGCCCTCCCCCCTCGTGGGTCTTCAGGCTGCAGTGCCACACAGATGATAAGGTCTGTGTGTCTGTCTGTCTGTCTTTCTGTCTGTCTGTCTGTCTGGTCTGTCTGTCTGGTCTGTCGGTCTGTCTGTCTGGGCTGTCTATCTGTGTAAGGAAAGGGCAGACAAGGAAAGGAAAAAGAAAACTGTCAGGCGGTGTGTCGTCTGTCGGTGTGTACTGCAATCAGTCCGCCTGCCTGAAAAGGACTTGCAGTCAAATATTGATACAAGAAGACAGACAGACAGACAGCTTGAGTTGATTATGGGTCGACCTTTCGGAAGGACCCAGGGTGGGATCCGTCTCATCTCCTTTTCTTTTCTTTTCTTTTGTTTTCTTTTTTTTCTTTTCTTTTGTTTTCTTTTTTTTCTTTTCTTTTCTTTTCTGTTTTCTTTTTTTTCTTTTCTTTTCTTTTCTTGCTTTCTTTCTTTTCTTTTGTTTTCTTTTTTTCTTTTCTTTTCTTTTGCTTTCGGTTCTTTTGTTTTGTTTTCTTTTCTTTTCTTTTCTTTTGTTTTCTTTTTTTTTCTTTTCTTTTGTTTTCTTTTTTTTCTTTTCTTTTGTTTTCTTTCTTTTCTTTTTTTTTGTTTTCGTTTTTTTCTTTTTTTTTGTTTTCTTTTCTTTTGCTTTCGGTTCTATTGTTTTCTTTTCTTTTTTTCTTTTCTTTTCTTTTCTTTTGCTTTCGGTTCTTTTGTTTTGTTTTCTTTTCTTTTCTTCTGTTTTCTTTTTTTTTTTTCTTTTCTTTTGCTTTCGGTTCTTTT
Organism: Chromera velia; assembly: GCA_018398765.1. Classification (NCBI taxonomy): domain Eukaryota; family Chromeraceae; genus Chromera; species Chromera velia. Next base: position 62,946 of record JAHBMJ010003291.1, on the reverse strand, counting down.
GTTTTCTTTTCTTTTGATGATGATGTCTTTTGCTTTCTTTTTTTCTTTTCTTCTTTTTTTTTTTCTTTTCTTTTCTTTTCTTTTCTTTTCTTTTGCTTTCGGTTCTTTTGTTTTCTTTTCTTTTGTTTTCTTTTTTTCTTCTGCTTTCGGTTCTTTTGTTTTCTTTTCTTTTCCTTTGTTTTCTTTTCTTTTTTTTTTCTTTTGTTTTGTCGCCCTCTGGAGTCTTTTCGTTTCTTTTCGGCAGGACCGTCGCCCATGTGTTTCTTCTTCCTTCTCTCTTCCCTTCTTTCCTTCCGGCTCTTCTGTTGTTCCTGTCCTTCGCCCCTCTCTGTGTTGCGTTTTGGTTTCCCTCCCCTCCGCCAAAGGAGAACCCAGAACATTAGATTGTCTGTCTGACGATCTCTCTGTCTGTCTGGCTTGTTTCTTTCTTTCTTTCTGTGAACTCTCGATGCAGGGAGGTGCACCTGTGAAGCTGGGTGGCGTCTTCAAGAAGATTGTGATGACTGTTCAGTGGCCGTCCCCTCAACCACAGGAGGTCCTCACAGTCAGTCCGTCTGTCGAGTCTGTCTGTCGGTCTGTGGGTTTATTTATTGGCATCTGTCTATCTATCTCATCAGACGGGATGTCGGACTTCGATGCGTTCTGTGATTTGTGATGCCTGAGGATGAGCTGCGTCGGGAAGGGGTTACACAGACAAACGGACAGACGGACGGTCGGAGAGGCAGAAAGAAGTGTCTGTGCGGAGAGAGAGGCGGGTCTCTCTCTGTTTCTCAGTTTTTGTTTTACATGCTCTCTTTCTCTCGCTTTGCGCCCAATTTGTACACCCGAACGCACTTCTCACCTAAACGAACATGCACACAGGATGCATACGCAAATGGTCATCAAGGTCGCGCTGTTATGCTCACCCCCGCACGAATGTCCCCCTCCCCTTCCCTTCCCTTCCCTTCCCTTCCCTTCCTTCTCTTTTCTTTTCTTTGGAATGGGTATGTGCGTGGGAGTGCGTGCAGTGGGAGAGCGGCACGAACCCGCCCACCGACGGCCTCGAAATCTGTCGAGAGGGAGAGACGGTGGGTGAGTGAGTGAGTGAGTTGAGTGATTGAATGCAGTGGAAGTGAGTCAGTGAGTCAGTGAGTGAGGTGAGTGAGTGAGTGACTGCAGTGGAAGTGAGTGAGTGAGTGAGAGCGTGAGTGAGTGAGTGAGTGAGTGAGTGCAGTGGAAGTGAGTCAGTGAGTGAGTGAGTGAGGTGAGTGAGTGAGTGACTGCAGTGGAAGTGAGTGAGTGAGTGAGTGATTGACTGCAGTGGAAGTGACTGAGTGAGTGAGTGAGTGAGTGAGTGAGGTGAGTGAGTGAGTGAAGAGGAGTGGGTGGACCAAGAGGAAGACGGTGAAGGAAAGAAGCCTCAATTGTTTGAGTCCTGCCTGCATGGTGCTGTAGTCGATGATTGCCTGCGTGATCGATGCATGGAAGGAGTATCGTCAGTCAGAAGGAAATAGATACCTTGGTTGATTTGTTTTTCTCTTCTTGTCCCATTGTTTCTTTCCCGTCTCCTCACATTCTTCTTTCTGCGCCTCTCTGCTCTTCCTTACTTCCCCCGCCTGCAATTTGGCGGAGTCAGAAGCCTCGATCGAAGTTTTTGTCCTCTTCACATGCGCTTTCTTGGCTTTTCCCTCTCCCACTCTTAACTCACAACGTGTGTGTGTGCGTGCGTGTGTGTGCTCAGGAAGTCGAGATCCGGATTCTCCTCTTTGTCGCCTACAAGACTGCACAGTACACGGTCGGTCGATCTGGCAGGCCGGCTGGCAGACAGAATTAAATTGTGGTTACGAAGAGCAAGGATCAAGAGGAGCGGTGCGGGCGGCACAGGGTTTTTCTTGACGAGGAGGGGGGAAGAAGGAGAGAGGAAATGTGCTGTCGGGAAGGGACGGAGAGAATGAATGCAACTTGGAGGGAAGGAGAGAGGGAGGAACCGGAAAATTGGAATGGAGAGAGAGAGGAAGAAAAGGCCTTCCCTGCATGCAGGTAGCAGCATGGGCAAGAAAAAAACGTGCCTTCCCCTTTTTACATTTCGGTGAAGTACGTATGTTGATTTCCTCTATCGTGTGTTTTGGAGCGGAAAAGTGTAATTCTCCCGTCTTTCGGCTGGCCTGGTCGGTGATTGATAGCGTTCGTGTCGTCTTTCCTTTCCCCCTCTTTTTTTTATCTCCATGTTCTTTCACTGGTTGCCTTCTTCTTGCGCAGCTGAGTAGGAGTCTTGCGCGCGTGTGCGGAGTCTCTCAGTCATCTCTTCCTGGTCTGTCGGTCTGTTGGGGGGGCGGGGTGGGTGGGTGAGTGGTTCTTCTCTCTTCCTCCCTTTTCTCTCTGCGTTTGTGTGTCTGAAGGGGTTTCTGACAGAACGAAGTTGAGAGAGATAGACCGTTTTCTTCTTCTGTCTTTCGTTCAGTCTGCTTGTGGGATTGCTGTGTTTTTTTCTTTGTGAGAAGAAATGCTCTCAGCAACGTGATGCTTTTGCAAGAGACGGCACTGTTTTTTTGCGTGTCGGATAAAAAATCATTGTGTGCTTCCGTGTGCGTACGTGCGTGAGCGCAGGGATTCTGAAGGCCGTCTGGCGGTACTGCAACTTCCACTCTTTGCTCATCAGGGAGAAGCCGGGGGTCTCAAAAACAGATGAGTGCCTTGCAGAGGTAGGTAGGAGAGCGGATGAGTGCCTTGGATTGAGTGAAAAGAAGTAAAGACTTTTCTGAAAGTACAAGGGAAAAAATGTTGAAAAGGAAAAGTGTCAAGTCATCTTTTTCATTCAGTGGATCCGAATCAACCGCTACCGGATTGGGCAAGCCCCTCCTCTTCAGATTTACTAATTCATACAAAGAGTTTATGAAGAAAATCAAAAGTTTGAAAGGGAAACACAAGAAGATATGACCGTTTTATTTGTTAAAATTGATGAGACAAGGACGAAGGAGGGAGAAAACGTATTCACTTCTACTCTTCTTTGCTGCCCGCGCGTCGACTATCTGTGCTGCATCTGTGCTGCATCTGTGCATGCATCGATGCGAAAAGGAAGATCGCAACAGTAAAAAGACAAAGGAGTTTCCTTGTGGCTCGCTGCCCAGCAATATCTTGGTCGTTCTTTCTACGAGATGTCTCTTTCTTCCTTCCGCCCTCTTTGTTTGTCCTTTCCTGTTTTGACTCCCTCGCTCGCTCCTCTTCACCACTCCCGCTCTGCATGCTCTCTGCATGCTCAACCAACCGAGGAAGAAGGAAACAAGGGAGGTGGGAGGGCTTCGTCCTCCCTCCCTCCCTCCCTCCCTCCCTCCCTCGTCTTCGACAATCAAGATTGAAGTTCCGCTTGCAGCAAGGGGAGTGGCCGCTTCTGTTGTATTGTGTTCCCCCCGCATATGGATTTATGTGCACTGACTGTCTGACTGCCTGCAGGTGCTGGAGGGTAAATCGATGTTCTCGTTCCCCGAGCTGGCGGGGCTGTTGAAGGAACACATCAGTCCGCCCAGACCGATGGAAATCTCTCACAAAGTCAAGTCAGTCAGTCAGGCAGGCAGGCAGCGAGGTAGGGATCCTGCATATCCGTCTCTCTCTCTCTCTCCCTCTCATTCTTTTTCTTTCTTTCTGCTTTTCTGCTCTCTCCCCCGGCTGTTCTACCTATCTCTTCGTCTGTGCGAAGCAAAGGTCTGTGATCTCTTATCGACAAGAAGGACAGGCAGGCTCGGATTTTCTTGAATGTTTTTCTCTTCCTTATTTCCTTCCTCCCTTCGTTCGCTCCTTTCTGGGGGATTTGAGAATGAGTTGAAGTGGGGGGAGAGGAGGAAGAGGGTGAAGGGGGGGGGTAGAACGAGAAAGAGAGCATGGATGATTATACTGCATGGGAAAGACAGTTGACTCTCTCTACCTTTGTTGCAAGTGCTTAATTCTACGTTGTTCCCCAAACGCGGTTAATTGCGAGAGAGAGAGCGAGAGAACATGAATGCGTGCATGGATGGAGGCATGAATGCAGGATGACCGGAGAGTGGTTCAACAACGAACAGGTGCACGAACTTTGGCTTGAGGTGAGAGGGTACCCCGACCGGAAGGAAGTATGGGACTCTGGCGGTCCCTTTCTGTCTCTGTTGTTTTCGTACACTCTCAGTCGGACTCAGAAGTTGTCCATTCCTTCTCTGTTTCTTTCTTGGTTTCCGTTTTGGAAGGAAGACATGCCGTTCCGTTGTTGCGTCTGTAAGTTTTTTTGCTTGGTCTGTTTGTTTGTGCAGGCGCCTCTCCGCCTGCCTTCTGCGTTTCTCCTTTGATGCTGCAATGCAGAAGCCGTCGCTGGGTGTGTCCAAAAAATGAAGCTGCGCAAATGAGCAACCATGTAATAGGAGAAACGAATGAACAAGTCAATGAATGAATGAACGCACAAAGCATCAAACCACGCAACACAGAACCAAGAGCACTCAGACATAGGCATGCATCTGGCGTCGCTGTCTGTTTGCTGTTTGCAGATCCCCGCGGGAGGAAACCCCGACATCGCGGATGTTTTGACTCTTCCCCAAGACTCGCAGCTGAGAGGGGCCCCGTCTGTGCGGGCCCCCCACGTTCCCTTCGTTTCACAGGGCCCCGGCAGACCCCGATCCTCTTCGGGGCCCCTCAACAAGACGCAGGGCAGCGGCCCCCCGCAGTCGGAGGGCATGCGCGTGAAGGCAAAGGCTGAAAGGGCACAAGAGACGGTGGGGGGGTACTGTTTTGTTTTGTGTGTGTGTCCAAACTTGACTTGATCCTGCCGTGCATGAATACGACATTGGTTGCATGGCTCTCTCGCTGTTGTCGTTTTTTTGTTTTTTTGGACTTACTCGCTTGGATGATTGTGGTGGAGTGCACGCGCTCCCTCCCACCCCGTCTCTCAAATTGTCAGTGCGCCTTTCTTGCTTGCTTTTCGTTTTCCTTCATTTGAACGCAACGTCGTTTTTCGGGTTTTGTTTTTTCCACCCACCGTTTTCCTCTGCCCTTTCTTTCTTTCTTTCTTTCTTTCTTTCTTCCTTTCTCTTTGTCCCTGGATCTCTCCCGTTCTTCCTTCGTGCAGGTAGGTGAATGCCTCCAGGCAGTGTGGAGTGCCAGCGCCCGGAGGTCTTTCTTCTTGTCCTTCGCTGAAAATCCTGTGAAGGTCGGTGCATGGGTCGGTGGGTTGGCCTGTGAAGGGTTGGGGGGTAGGTGGAGAGAGGAGAGGTTTATTCTTTGTTTGTCTCTTTTTCAGACTTTCAGACAGACGCACAGAGGGAGGGAGGGAGGCAAGCGCAGAGAGAAAGCGAGGGCGGCAGACAGATGCATCGACACACACACACACGCACATACGCGCACAAACACCCACCTGTGCGCATACATCTGCACACACACACACACAGAGGGAGGGAGGAAGGGAGGGAGGGAGGGACGGAGAGAGAGAGAGAGAGAGAGAGAGAGAATCATGTTGTCTAGACCAATTTCCATCTTGTCGTGTCGTGTCCGAATTGTTCTCCCTCCCTCCTTCCCTCTCTCTGCCTCACGCAAATTGTCTCCCAATGAGAAGATAATACGAGTGAGTGATTGAATTGATTGGATGAATCAATGAATGAATGAATGGATGGATGGCCGACTAGCTTCACTGACTGACTGACTGACTGACTGACTGCAGACGATTCGAGATCTTCTCGTCAGCAAGACGGCCCTCAACTCTCAGTTGGCCCCCTCCTCTTCCTCTTCTCAACATAATCAACAGGGAGGGGGGGGGTCCTCTTCCCAACAACAGCAGCAACAGCACTGCGTGGTCAGTAAAGGAAGAGAGAGAGAGAGAGAGAGAGAAAGAAAGAAATGCACAAAAGAGGCCATGGATAAAAGAGGTGAAAGTCGAGAAGACGAAAGGAGCTGGAACAAGAGAGAAAAATATGAGAATGGGAAGGAAGTCAGGGAGATAGCGGGGGGCAAAAAAAGGCGCGCTCAGTTTTTTCCTCCGCCTGAGTTTCAAGCATTGTAACTTACCTCTCCCTCCTTTTCTTCCGCAGAAGCGGAAGGGAGAATAACCAAATTGTGCATTTATTTTCATACAGTAATAAATAAATGCTTTCCCAGAAGGGGAATGAAGAATAACCAAATGGGTTTCAAGAAAAGCGCCCGTCTGTTTGACCTTGTGGTCGGTCTAATCTTTCCTTCTCTCCTCCATGTCTCGCTTTCACATGATCTCCGTTCTCTCACATGCCCTCCCTGATTTGATTTGATTTAACTGGAATGTCTGTCTGACTGACTGCATGCAGTTGGCCGAGAGGGGGGCCTTCGAGGAGAGCGTGCGACCCTGGCACGACGCCGACTCCTTCAACGGACCCTGGGTCTTCCAAGCTGTCGACAATTACCTCTCTAAACTCTCAGACAGAACGCCCATCTCACCCTCAGCCTTCCCTCAACCTCCAGGAGGTCATCCCCCCCCACGGCCTGCACCTGCAGGCGCTCCTCAGGGTGCCAACCCGCCCCATGCAAACAGGCCTGTCGGTACGGGGCTAAGCGCTACCGCCGCGTCGAAGGGAGCCACAGCAGCAGCGGCAGCAGCAGCAGGTGCGGCGAGTGCGTCTTCTGCATCTGCCTCTTCGTCTTCCTCTTCCTCTTCCTCTTCTCACCAAGGACAGCAGCAGGAGCTTCTTCAGCCTAACCCTCTGGCATTTGCAGCGGCGGCTGCAGCAGCAGCACAGCAGCAGGCAGTGATGGGAGGAGGGCCCAGGGACAGAGGCGGGGCGGGCCCGCTGATTCCCATGGCCGGGCCCGGGGCCTCCTCTCTTGCTGCCGCTGCGTCTGCGGCCTTCCACCCTGTGCAGCAGCAGCCCTCTTCTTCTTCTTCTTCCTCTTCAGGTGTGCTTCCAGGGGGGGGAGCTGGTTTCGTCACAGCGACGATGTTTCCTTCAACCAAGTAAAGAGAGGAGAGGAGAGGAGAGGGGAGGAGTGAGACTCTCCCTCTCTCGTTCAGTCAGTGGGAGTGCCGAGTGAGTGTGGGTTTGGCCTGCATGGCGGTTTTCTCTTCTCGGCTGAGTGAGGGGGAACCAGAATGTCACACTCACTCCGTCTCCTCCTTCCTTCCGTTCTCCGGGAGAGAACAGAGAAACCGAGAGAGGGAGAGGGGGGGAAGCAGTAGCCCCTCCTTTCGGCGTGGCTGTGGCGGGATGTCGTCGAGTCGGGGCCTCCTGTGCATGCAACCTCTCTCCCTTGACTCCCTTGGACCTTGCAAACAAATTGCCTGCCTGGCTTCGATCGCTGCCTGCCTGCCTGTCAATTCTTGTGTCTTCCTTCCTTTCTGGTTCCATCGCAATCTTCTCGTCTCTCTCTGTCTGTTTCTCCCTCCCTCCCTCCGTCCATCTTTGGATGCATGGGCGTCCTCTTTGTTGCCTGCCGGACCGGCTTGTCAGTGAGAAAAACTAAACGCGCCAGCCCCAAATTTCCTTCCTTCAGTGCCGCTGTTCTGTTCAGTGCCCGCGGGCCCTCTGAGTTCTCTCGATCTGTCCTTCCTTTTTTGTGATCGACTGTCTGGTCGTTTTGTTTGTGGGCGGAGGGAGGGATTGAGAGGGCGGATATAAAAGCGACAAGAAGGCAGGCGTTGGGGTCGTCGGCAGGCCGAGGGAGGAACAGAATAAGCTGATACGCTTCAGTCCACTGAATGAACTTTGGAGAAAAAGGACAGAGGAAAAAACGGCAATCGTCGGACCAATTGCGTAGAGTGCTCTTTCTGAACCTGTGAGCCATACACTTCCATGCACTTTAATGTCGTTCTCCTTTGTTTTCATCGACTTCAACGGGCATGGTGCTGGACATGCCAGACATTCACAACGCTATGTTGCATGCATATATATATGAGTCACATCTGCAGAAGTAAACAATTCATGTCACACTGTTTTATTTTTTATAATTAAAACCATAAACGACATGCACATTGAATTTTAAGGATACATTGAATTTAAAAAGACAAAAGATATTAAACAATTAAATACTCAATGTTTAAATGAATTTCAATCTTTAATTTCTTTTATTTCTAGTTTTATTTCAAAAAAATATTTGAACTTTTAATAATTGTCTTCAGTGACTCTTCACTAATGTATTAAATGTAATTTATTATGTAATATGTAAAACACTCTAAAAAACACTAAGCTGTCACTAGCTAACTGGGGGAACCTCTACAAGACAAAACCTAGGACAAAACGGCGACGGTGCTCAAGGGCACCAATAAATCATTTATCACTCCTAGGGTTAGTAAATGCTGTGGGCGATAAATGCCGTTATCGATACTAAACATATAAACGGCAGTGATCGACAACGACATTTATGTTTCAATACAGTGCCGACATTTCATAGTTTGCCTAGACCAACAGTGTCAATCTTCGACAAAAGTATACTAAAGTTGCCAAACTAGATCAAACCATGATCAAACCTATGACTTTCCTTTTGAGTTCTAGTTTTAACTTTCTCAAGTTTTTCAATTCTGAAAGTGTCTTAACTGTAGACTAGAGGATTGGGGGAATGCCTGGAATGATAAGACAATCGTAATGATCTAGGTAATGATCGCCCGGTTTTTGGGCTGACCAAAGGATGTAGGCATCTCTGCGTATACGTTTCTTTCCTGTCAGTGTCACTCTCGTGTATTGGTTGCCTAGGCTTCTTGGATGTAGACATAGATGTGTGTTTAGAGGAGATGGGACAAGAGAAGGATCTCACAATACCCCTTCCAGATGTCAGATGAGAGAGACATCTCGATCGATCCGGCCGCATTGAAAAATTAATTCATGCACATGCTGTGACATACATACATACAAATTTAAAACGAACCTATGCATACTGGACTAATACACGCCCGGAGAGGTGATAAGAGAAATTTAATACCAATTAACTGCATACATGTAAAAAACGCATACGCACGCGAAAATAAACGTTTTTTGCGCGCGTGGTTTGCACGTCTGATCCATTAATATATCTATATACTGCATACTAAATGTTACTTTGGCTACAAAATGCCGTTTCAAATACCAATGTTGGCACTAGAAGTGTTGCAAATGTCGATATTCGGCACTGACGGCATTTACTAACCCTGATCACTCCTAGTATCACTCACACTTATCACTTAACTCGGAACATATAAATCCTAATCCTAGCTCAAACCACTTTTTAAAAATCGGAATTTTCACTAGACGACGCACAATGATAAAAAAAAAGAAAAAAAGATCTTGAGAAGCCTACATATAACCTAGCAGCCAGGCTAAGCCAGTGCTATAGCTTTGCATAGATATGGATAACGAATCTCTATATTAGACGAATCTACGATGGCGTAGCATAATTGTGATCATATTTAAATTCCATAAAGTTAACTTATAGTTGGGCAGCTGCTATGACTAGGCGAAAACCAGAATGCCGATGATCGAACGAATGCTCGGATTAGCTCGGACAAAGCATTGCATCGGACTTTCAAGCAGACTTTTTGAATGCGCAAACGGAATTAAAAAGAAGAAAAAAAAATTTGCAAAAAATAGATGGTCTTCCATTGTCACATTTTAAGTGTGGAAAGTGCATGTGCATGCCCCCGTCTACCCTCAGAACTCAAGCAGAAAACGGTGACCAAAAGCATGACCAGGGATGATGACCTTCATGACGAACGAATGCTAGCTCGGACGAAGGATTGCATCGGACTTTTGAGCGGTCTGTTTGAATGTGCAAACGGAAATTAACATCGCAACAACCGAAAAATTATATCATATGATGATGAATTGAGCTCTATGTATAGTGATCGTGTTTCAGACGACGCCATCATGACGGGCAATGGTTTTTCAAAAACTTGTTTAAAAATGGTCGCGCTGAAAAATTACTTTCGACAGCCTCTAGCTTGCGGCCCATTTTACTGCTGTTCGGGGAAGGATGTTACCGTCTGTTTCGCATTTTAGTCAGATCTTCGTTCATATCGAGGACATTAAGAACTTTTATCCTTCAATTCCCCGAGCATTAGTTCTTCATTTACTTTCTTATGTGTTTGATGAGCTTCGTGCATCTCGTCGGTATTCTTTTTTGGTATTGCCTTTTTCTTCTGTTGGGGGTGTTCGGATTCATTCTGCCACAATCATGGGGAGAGGAGGGAGAAAGTGGACGCCCAAGGGTCATACTCGGCCTACAGCTTTTCTTTCAACACACGGCCGGTTCCAGAATGCATGGGCACTTTCTTTTGACGAAATTCTGGATTTTGTGAAATTAGACTTTGCGACCTGCTTTGTGGCTGTTGGGAATCGTCATGTGTGGCAGCGGGAGGGGTTTGCACAAGGCTCTCCTCTGTCACCGGCCCTTGTGAATGGAAGTGCGGCTTTGGTCGAACGTGATTGGGCCATAGCCCGGGGGATTAGCTCCTTGTCGGGCAGTAAGCGTGTGGTATGAAGATAGATGGATGATCGGCTCCTGGTTGCTCGCCTTCCCTTTGCTTTAGAAAAAGATCACATATGTACAAGTCTTCGCAGGGAGGATTTTTATGCTGTTGAATGTGTGCTTGAGGAGCAAAATTCGGACACTTTTCTGCAGTTTGAGCTTCGTCCATGCGACTGCTGTACCCGGTTGTTTTTGTTGCCGAAGGACCCCAATCGCTGTCGTGTTTCTTTGCTAGCTAGTAGAGTGAAAGCTCCTCTTCCCTTTCCTCGCTATGCTCATACGCGATCAGCTATTCCTGCACATCGTCTTCTTGACACTTTGCGTTCTCATATTTTGTGTGCGTTTCTTTTTTCATTATGTCCTGATTCTTTGTTTGTTGCAGTTTTATGTGGTGTGTAGAAAGAATTGCAGGAGTGTGGTTTTCTTTTGCGTGACATCCGTCGCATCACTTTTGGTTTGCTTTTAGCAGCCGGTCTTGGTCACCTTCGCGATCGGCTTTGAAGGAGAGAATTTGAGTTTTATAGCTGCACTTAGGGCGGCTGTAATTTTATATTGGTTGGCGCATGGTGAAGGGCGGGCGCGCGCCATGCGCCGCTGTTTTGCTTTCGTCCGCAGCCTGCCATGCATTTGTTTTTGTAGTATTGACATGCATTTGTGTGAGTTAGCATGCATGGGCCATCCGGGATTAATGTGCACTTTGCCTATGATTTCGACAATTCGCATGCAGGCCCTTTGGATCGAAACCGCTCGATCTTCTCGCTTCCTGCAGAGGATGTTGAAAGCTGACACTCCGCAAACGTCTGACAGGGTGTATGGAAGTCAGAAAATACAGTTGATCAATGCAATGCATATTTTTAGAGAATCACTTATATTGTCGTATAATATATTATTGGTCAGTCGCTAAATATTAACTAGGCATGACTAAGGCGTCGCATATAACAAAAAAGAAAATTTTTTATACTATAGTTTTTATGGTACCTAGAATATTAAGTAACTGAAATTATAGTAAGATATTAAACTAGGTATTAAATTTACTAGTCAAACTGGGTTAGCCACGTCCAACTTGCTATACGACGTAGCCAACTTGTGATCAAGACATCTAGTGACACATTTTTTTAAAAATTGTATACGTTTTCATGTTACTTTCAGCGCAACGCCGCATGTATATACAAGCGCAACCCTAGCCGCAATTAACCTTTTCTGACTAGGTTTTTCAAGCACGTATACAGAAATTTATGTAAGCAGTATGTTTTACATGCTTTTCTCCATGCAGTAGACTCAAGTATTACCAGCGTCAGCCATGCATCAGACCGCACAATGAAATTAAGTTTGATTACGTAAGTCTGTATATATATGGTTTGCCAGTGATGTTGCATGAGTTGATTCTCTATGGCCATGACTCCGAGTCTTATGCAATGATTTGAACGATTTTCCCTAGCTCCCACGATTGGGTCTTTAATTCTGAACATTCCATCACTCATTAGACCCGAGGACAAGCGACAAATCCACCGATTTCATCTGGGGAGTTGAAGCCTGGCCCCCTCCCCCCGCTTCTTCTGCTCCCCCCCCTACCCCTACACCCCCCCCTGAGCCTGAGGCAGAAGTGGCAGGGCGCAGAACGGAGACCGGAAGCCGCTGACCGGGTTTGAAGCCCTCCAGGACCTGCGGGCAGACATGCAGGCCAAGAAGAGAAGAGAAGAGAAAAGAAGCGGAACAGATTTGTCTGTAATCAATGAGAAACCGAGAAGGTACAGAGCACATGGATTATCACCAGCTGGATGGAGCTGCCTCCACTTCCACATCTTCATCGGAACAGGTCCAGAGAAGACAAGAGAAAAAGACGGGGACCTCACAGCATTTCTCTTTTTGTTTCCTCGGGGATCGACCCCACAGCATTCTCCCCCCCGCTGCAGGATTGTTTCCGCCTCATTCTCTCTCCGTCACACAGACAGACAGACAGACAGACTCTCTCCCTCTCTCTCTCTTTCTCTCGCCTCGCTGACAGTCTCTTTCTCTGTCTGTCTGTCTGTCTGTCTGTCTGTCTCGGTCTGTCTCTATCTGTCTGTCTGTCTGTCTGTCTCTCTCTCTCTCGCACGCACACACACACACACACACACACACACACACAACCACATACACGAACGCACGCACGCCCTCTCTCTCTCTCCATCTGTCTATCTGCTCTATCTCACAGACTCACAGACAGATTCTCTCTCTCTCTCTCTGTCTCTCTCTCTCTCTGTCTGTCTCTCTCTCTCTCTCACACACACACACACGCACAGAGACAGACAGACAGACAGACAGACAGACACACAAACAGACTGTATGACTTCTTGTTTTCCTTCTTCAGACAGACAGACAGACAGACAGACAGATAGCAACACACAGGGAGACAGACCGCAAAGAGATCAGACTCCTCGTTGATGTCCTTCCCCCCCGCCTTCACGATGATGTCCCCGAGCTCTGCATTCATTGATTCATTCATTCAGATATTCTATATGTATATGTGTATACATTCATTCTTCCCCCCCGCCTTCACGATGATGTCCCCGAGCTCTGCATTCATTCATTCATTCAGATATTCTGTATGCATATGTATATTTATTCATTCTTCCCCCCCGCCTTCACGATGATGTCGACGAGCTCTGCAGAAAGACGGCGACAGGGAGAGTATATCGTTTTTTCTTTTCCTTTTTCTCTTTTTGCATTCTCTTCTGTTTCTTTCTTTCTTTCTTTCTTCCTTCCTTTCTTCTTGTAGCGCGCTCTCTCAGTGGAAGAGTAGCAGAGCTCCAGACTTTGAGAATACCCTGCGGCCCTTCCTTGCCCAGTGCAGGCTTACGCCTTTGCACTTCCACATTCTTTCTATCTCGACGTGTTCGTTCTTTGCTTCTCCTTTCGTTTATGAGGCTGCGGCGGGGGCATAGACAGAAAGACAACTGGGCATTCGTGAATGCACACACACACATACACATACACATACACAATGTCATGCAGCAGCGCAGCAGAGGGCCCTCCCTCCCTGCTCACGGGGATCGATCGAGGCGCCCCTTAATTCCTTCCAACATGCAGAGCTAGCCACAATCATACATGCAAAAGCTAAAAGATACTGTACCCTTTCTCTTGTTGACTATCGCGCAGAGAAGAGCAGAGAAGAGAAAGCAGGCAGGCAGTCAGGCAGGCAGAAGGTCTGCACACCCGGAGAGCCACCAGGAAGCTATGGATAGGTAGAAAGAGACACTCAGAGAGAAAGCATGAAATCGGTGCGCACAGAAAGAAAGTCGCACGAGACAGAAGAAAGACGAGACAGAAGCAAAACGAGAAAAGACGAGACGGGCACATGGACAGACAGGGGCAAAAGGGGAAAGGAAGGCATGAAAGGACGAACAAATTGAGGAAGAAGGCGGGACAGAGGGAGGAGGGAGCGCAGTGATTGCTGAAGACGGTGAAAAAAGGGTTTTCTACAAAAATACAAACATAATAGACAGGCCTTTCAATAAAAATGGAAGAAAAAAGAGACAACTTGTATTTTTTTGTTTATATGCACATCACTACATATATATGTACGCATGCATTCATTCATCTGCTGACCCAACCGCTGATAAAACGCCCCTACTGTCCGCCTGCCGTGACGAGTCGCCTCACAGACCGACAGACAGACCGACAGACCGACACACCGACAGACCAACAGACCGACCGATGTATCCGTTCACAGACCGCCGAGTTCCCCTCAGCCCCGCCTTCTCGGCGTTGGACCCCGAGGGAACGTCGAGAACCAGGACGCCCTTGGAGATCCCCAGCACCCGGGCCTGCATTCCCCATGCCTCATGTCTCATGTTTCATGCATTCATCAAATTCGCACAGAGAATTATTTATGTATTGCATGGACGAATTCCATGATGGGTGCTTTGCCTTCCGTCCCTCGGAATTCCTTCCTGAATGCAGGAAGAATGGGAATGGCACTCTGTACACCCCCCCACCAGTCTGTCTGACACATCCACGCCCGTACAGACGCGTGAAGGAGATGAGTTTAGGCCCATACAGACGCGTGAGGGAGATGAGTTTAGGAGGCGCCCCAGCATCTCCCCCCCCCCCTTCATGAGACCGACAGAACATAGGACTAGGGAAACGACGATAACGATATCCACGCGGATTGTGAAATCAATGTTGACACAAAATACATACCAGGAAAGATAGAAAAAAAAGAAAACATACAAGAAAAGGATTTGTCCACAAAAACACAGTGAAACAGACAGACAGACAGACACACAGACAGACAGACCTGTGCAGAGTTGAGGAGGGTGACGCCTATGCGGGGTCGGACCTGAGGGAGGGCACAACAGGAAAATAGAGAAGTGGATTTACTGGACAAATCAATGTATGAACAAGCGAATTACAAAACCAATTGCGAGAGAGAGAGAAAGTGATTGTCTTGCTTGCATGGCAGACGTCTCACGGATAATCTGGGGAGGGAGAAAGAAAAGAGCTGACAGAAAAACGAAAGAGGAAGAATTTAAACAGAGATGGATACAAAGACTGAACAGCACCACCTGACTGCCTGACTGATTGACTTACCACTTTACCAAATTTGATAATTGTCTGAACGATCTGCTGCAACGTGTCTGACGGGATGGCGAACCCAATTCCAGCAGACGCACCTGAATGAATAAATGAATGGTCGAGTGAATGAAGGAACGAAGCGACATGCAGGCAAGTGGAGCGATCGAGAGCACACAAGACTTTTCAAGAAAAAAGGTTATCCTTTTGTGTTTTCCACGAATGAAACAAATTGGTCGATGTGCCAAACAGACATACAGTGAACAAGTTCATCCTTTTTCTTCTTCCTACTTCGAATGGCCCTCCCCTTTCTTCGACTTCGTCTTCCTCGCCGTGCACTGACTGATCGGTACAGGAAAACAAAAAGAGAGAGTGAGAGGGAGGGAGAAAGGAAAAATGACACACAGGATGGGGGAAAGGACGTTGAGACCATGTGAACGTGTTCCCACCACCCCTGCCGTGTCCCTCCGTTCTCTTCATGCCCCTCCTCCTCCAATCCCCCCAAAGACAACAACAAGAACAGAGTTCGAAATTCAATGCAAAAAGAAACGAAACGAAATGCCTCCCCCCCGACCATGCAGACTGCATGGAGGCGCACGTACCGGTGGGTGATTTGATGGCTGTGTTCATCCCCAGAAGTCTCCCCGAGATGTCAAAAAGGGCACCCCCGCTGTTCCCGGGATTGATCGCGGCGTCTGTCTGAACCACATCGTCGATGCTGCAGGGAAATGTCATCACACACACACACACACACACACACACACACAAACATGCATGCATGCAGACCGCCAAAAAAAGGGACACCAGTTTCCTTCGATCCTAACCATCGACATTTGTCCAAAATGCACATGCGCGCAAATGCGTGCCTGCCTGTGCGCACAAACGCTTGCCCCCCATACGTACTCGAAAAGGCCGGAGGGTGTGTATACGATTGCATGCAGACACACAAAAAAGCCAATCATCCCACCATCATGCATCCGTGCGATGCTACATGCATCATGTAACACAGACAGACAGACAGACAGACAGACAGACATTGAAGCCAGCACGAGGCGTCCATGCACCGACGCACCCACCCACCCACCGTCTGCCAGAGGGAGAGACAATCTGCCTGCCCACCCACCCACCGTCTGCCAGAGGGAGAGACAATCTGCCTGCCCAGACCAGAAATGACCCCCATCGTAAGAGTGTGGTCGAGGCCAAAAGGATTGCCTGGAGGGAAGGGGGGAGGCATCGATGGATCACTCACAGGGAGGGACAGACACAGGGAGATGATAGGCGGAGGAACTATGTGTGGAGTCCTTTTTCTTCTTCTTTTTCCAGGCAGAAAACAAGAGGGGAAGGAGAAAGCGAACACGGAGGGAGTCTGCGACAAGGAGGAGAAGGCCACAGAAGAAAACCCTCTCCCTTCATATCCGAGCCGGCCATCGGAGAGTGCAAGGAAGAAAAGGAGAGGTGGGGGCAGCAGATGGGCACAAGTCTGTCGCTATTTCTCTGCCTGCCACCCTACAGGTCTCTCTCTTTCTTCCTCCCTCGCCACTCCCTCTTTCTTCCTTCCTCATGTCTATCTGTAGGTCTGTAGGTCCATATGACTGACCGATTGCCAAAGCCGTCTGCCCCACTTTGACTCCCTTGGAGGGTGCGAGTTTGATCGGCTGCAGCTTCTCTCCCTCTGTCTCGATTTTCAGAACGGCGATGTCCTTGTCGGGGTCGAATCTGACACAGCAGCAGAGAAGTCACACAAGCAGGCAGGCAGGCATACACACGCAGGCATCAAATATGAAGAAAGTGCCGACTCTGTCGGGAAAGAGATTGACGCAGAATAGAAGCATGTCACAGTAAAGGATACACATTTATTCATTCATTCATTTGTGAGAGAGGCATGTGATTCCCTTTCGAGCACATGCATGATGACGCCAAGAAGGGAGCTGTCCGAATGAATCAATCGAGGGAGGAAAATCAGGGCACACAGACAGATTTGTTTGCAGGCATCCAAGCAGAAAAAGGACTGCCTGGCAACCCCCTGCTCAGAATGATGAATACATTTTTTACAAAGGCACAAACTAACTCAGTCAGAGAGAAGGTGGGGAGGGGAGGGGGGACGCGAGACAGACAGAGATCCTCCACCCAACCCCCCTCCTGCAGCCTCAAAAGAAGATCTTTCTTCCTTTGTTTTCTTTTCCCTTGATTCTCCTCCCACGCACCCACCCACCCTGTCACGGCTGCTTTGTACTGTTTTTTCTTTCCGTCAGGCGACGTGATGGTGATCATGGCCGAATTTGCGCCCTCCACCACATGGAAGTTCGTGACGATGTGACCGACGTCGTCCCACACAAGGCCGCTGCCTGCCCCTGAGGCGATTTCGATGGCATCCATCGTGAAGGCGTCGCGTCTGCATTCATTCATTCATTCACTCATTCATTCATTCATTCATTCATTCATGCATTCATTCATTCATTCATTCATTCATTCATTTGTTGTTCCTTCCTTTGTTTTTGGATCTTCTTTTCTTTTACCTGGCAGGTAGCAGGCAGGCGGGCAGATGCAGCCAGCAAAATGCCGGAACGACCGACCGGCATACAGGCACACAGACATTCAACACAGAGAGACATTCAGGAGAGACAAACAGAGAGACAGACGAACGCACAGAGAGACAGACTATGTGTTTCTTCTTCTCCCTCTTTTTCTGACAGACAGACAGACAGACAGACAGACAGGCAAACAGACAGACAGGCAGACAGGCAAACAGACAGACAGGCAGACAGGCAAACAGACAGACAGACAGACACAGACAGGCAGGCAGGCAGGCAGGCAGGCAGGCAAGCAAGCAAGCAGGCAGGCACACAGACATACAAGACAGACAGACTGACTGACAGACAGACAGACAGACAGATAGGCAACCAAAGGCGCCTCACCTTACCGTCATTGCCAACCGACACAAACAAGCTTGCAGAAAGAGAGACAGACACAGAGGCATACATGCACAAACACAAACAAGAAAATGCAGTCTCACCTTGAAACAAAAGTGTCAATGAAGACCACAGAAGGCGTGCTTTGATCAAACAAATTGATGATCTGCAAGAAAGCTTTGATCAAACAAATTGATGATCTGCAAGAAAGCTTTGATCAAACAAACTGATGATCTGCAAGAAAGCTTTGATCAAACAAATTGATGATCTGCAAGAAAGCTTTGATCAAACAACTTGATGATCTGCAAGAAAGCTTTGATCAAACAAATTGATGATCTGCAAGAAAGCTTTGATCAAACAAATTAATGATCTGCAAGAAAGCACCAGTACGGTGCAAGACACACGACTGATTGCACGCTCATATGCCAGCCCATTCACATGCAGATTGTTTGTTTGTTTGTTTGTCTGTTTGTTTTCTCACTCTTCTGATCCCACAGATGTGCAAGAAAAGAAAGGAATGCATTTATTTCATACACAGAAAAAGAATTCTGTATTTAAATGAGTCTGTTTCCATACAGAGAAAAGAAATGCATGCACTCTTCTGATCCCACAGATGTGAAAAAAGGAGAAGAGAGGAAAAGAGAAGAGAAGAGGGCAGGGCGCCTGCAGGACAATCTTGAGAGCAGTAGGAAGAAGAAGAGAAAAGCGCGAATAAAAGCCTCGAGTTGGACCCTGCTATGAGTCAGAGAAGTAGCAGTGAAAAGGGAAAGAAACAGAGGCACAAACAGAAAGAGTGAGCCGGACAACCCAGGTGGAGATACTGGAAGGATAATCCCCCCCCCCCCCCNGGTCCTCCCCCACGCACCCACACAGAGCGAAAGAGAAAAAATGACAATACACACACACGTACGTACTTCTGCCATTCACATACGTACCGTCATTTCATCGTCCCTCAGTTTCTCCAGTTTCGTCGTCGTCTCCCTATCCAACCGCAGAGGAGTGTCTGACGCCACCGAAGCAGCCCATGCAGCAGAACCAGAAGAGAAAGAGGAAGAAGAGGAGGACCAAAGAAGAGGAAGAGACGAAAAACCCAAAAGAGACTCAAGGACGGCGTCCCGCCTGCTCCTTCCCTGAGTCTCTGTCTCTCCTCCGAAGGTTCCCCTCTCATCCCTTCCCGTTGCCCCCCCGTCTACATAACCTTCTTCCACCTCAAATGTCTCGCCTTCCTCTCTGTGATCCCCCGCTGACATGTCGCTCTCCCCAGCCGTCTCCTTTCTTTGCATTGAACCCGACGGATACGCATCTCCGTCCCCTTCCCTGTCTCCTCCATCAAATAGAGAGACGGAGACGGAGACACTGGCATTTCTGGGAGCCCGTCTGCTCCGTGCCCTCACCTGTGTATGCAGCGAATGGACGGACAGAAAACCAACAGAACCCTTCTCAAAGCGCAGAGGTCGAGCGCTGCACTCTGCACCGGTGAGAGCCACCAGCAGAACGGCCGAGCGAAGAGAAAGAGAAAAAGGAGACGGCATCTTCATCTTCTCATGGGAGACCCGTCGTGCGAGGTAAACCCGAAAATTCACCGAGCCACCAGTCTCGGTGCGAGACAGCGCTCACGCAACTGCTCTCGACAGGCCACTCTCTTTTGTCAGGAGCATGTCAGAACTTGACGAGAAGCCAGACGTATATACACAGTCGGCAGCCATTCAGAGTGACACTCCGGTCGATCGCACTTTCTGACAACAGGCCGCGGGACCGCGTGTGTCGCGGGGCCACGCGGGCCGCGCGCGCGGCATACCCCGGCCGACTGTGGTCCTTCGATCAGTCTGCTCATGCACTGATCGACAAATCTTTCAAAGGGAATTATATTAATATAAACTTTTCCCTCTCGGGGGATCTGATCTGCAGCCTGGCAGGAACCCTAGCTGGGTTTGGTTGCATTAGCCGCTCCATATTGCATACGTGCGATTACGTGCGAAAAAAGGACACATATTGTGCCTGCCTCGAGGAAGGGACAGTGAGGTAAAGAAACACCTGCTGCCCGGAGCTGCCGTCTCCTCCGTCTCCGTCTCTGAGCAGACCCGTCGCGATTCTTTGGGATTGGAAGTGAAGCCCAAGTTTCGCTTTCCTGACCATGTTTGTGCTCGCTGCATTACCTAGTCCCCTCTCGCGCAGTTGGTAGTCATCTCATCGGCCGGGAAAGAACTCACGTCTAGCTCGGTCTGCCCGACACTCCCCCTTTCAAAAGCAAAACGGGCAACCACGAAGAGCCCCAATTGGGCTATTCCCTCGGATCACAAAGGCTGAGGCGAAGAACAGCAAACAGAGAGAAAGAGCTGAAGGAAGAAGAAGAAGAAGGAGAAGGAGAAGAAAAAGAAAAGATGAAGCCCGCTCTGATCGTTGTGGACATGCAGCACCGATTCGGAGACTGCGGTGCCCCCATTTTGAAGAACGTGGTTGCTCTGATGGAATCATTCCGAGCTAAGGGGCTGCCCGTCTTCACGACGCAGCACCACGACCCAGACCCCCAAGGCGTCCTCTACAACTGGTGGCAGGTGGGGGGGCGGCTTTTGGAGTGCATGGGGGGGTGC
>JAHBMJ010003291.1:30000-40000 GCA_018398765.1 Chromera velia | reverse complement strand
GCTCGTTTCTTGTCTTCCCATGCAGATGCCAACGGTGCCTACTCCCCGGAGGTTCACCAGCGTTCTCTTGAGAACATCCGTCTGGGCTTCGGCCCGACCCCGGACACGGCGGCCATCTTGGGGGCCCTGCAGGACGCGCAGGTAGGGGCCGAACTTCATTCAGATCATGTCGTTGGGGCAAAGGAGGAAGGAAAAAGGACTCACTCTTTTGAGCGAGTGCAACAACTACTGGAAAAGCGATAAAATATCAAAGAAGGAATCAAACTAGGAATCAAATTACTGCAAAAAGGCAAGCAAACTGGATCGAGCACTCAGCAAAAGATGGAAAAATGTATGTTAAAAAATTTGATTAGTGTAAGTTCAAACAGTTAATTTCTATTGATCGATATCATTTGCATGACACTAAGCATGAAATGGGTTTACCAGAGCCGAAGAGGTTGGCTCACCGGCCTCAGGCTAGTCACCGGCTTTAACCAGCTTAACTAATCAATCAAAAACTCAATGGGGGGACGCATTTTAGATCCGTTCCTAGCATGTCGGCCTCACTCTTGACCTTCCATCAATAAATAAATCAATCAAGCAATTATTTAATATACTATGCTTTTTAATGCTTTTATGTTTTTATGGCTGGCTCAAGCCAGCCCTCTCTGTTAATTTCTGCATGCATGGGTTGCCATCCGTCTCATGTTGTCGGAGACCTTAGGCTCAACCAACCTTAAGTAAGTAAGTATACTATATTCTTTGTCAATAAAATTTTATGTATGTATCACTGCCTTCCCCGTTCGGAACGGCTAATTATCCTTCCTTCTATTCGACTTGGAGTGCGGCTGCTGCCGCTGCTCTTCCCTCAACGTTCTCTCTTTGTACCTCGATCTCCCTTGGTGCCCTGAAAGCATCCGTTAGCTGCTTTGTAATGCGCGCTGCCTGCATTCTTGCCCTCATGTATGCGCACACCTGCCCGTTGATTCTGGATCAATCTAATTTAAAAGATATTATATTTTTAAAAAATCAATAATTAAAAGAAAAAATATGACATTTAACATGTAGAGTAACACTCTACGTAACGCTAAAGAAGCACTGAACAATACGTGTTAGTCACAGTTTAAAGTGACCGTTCTACTATAAATGATAAAAGAACAACCTAGGGAACAACTTAGTATTTGCTTCAATCTGTATATATATTTCATTCAACGCCTATAGCTTAAGCCTGAGCCAAGTTTAACAAAAAAAACAAATTTCAAGCACATTGAATGTCTTTTTCACTACCTTTTTTATTTACAGAATTTGCCTAACTCATTGGGTGAATACCTTGCTCCGAAGTTGATCGCTAGCTCAATCAAGAGACATTCTTCGAGACATTGTTGAATTAGAACAGCCCATTCAGCTGCATATTTACATAGCCGCCTGCAGGCTGAGAGTATAACGCACGAACCCTGCTGCTCCCCGTCTCCCCCCCCTTTTTTAGCGAAGCTCAACGGATTCTACAAATAAGCGATTTACACTTTAGTTCAGACCGAAAAGTAAAGCGACACCGATCGAAGACACGATTGGGGGCCGCGATCCCTCAACTTACGCCCGCCCTAAAGAGCCGCTTAGCCAGAGCGCTTTCTCGCTTTGCGGCTTTAACATTCATCGTCACACGCCCTCAGACCGCGGCCCATCCACTCGGGAATTTTTGGTACCTAAGACCCCTGCCAAATTTTCCCTTTTTTGCCCCTCCCTTGCCAAACTTTCCCACAAAGGTTTAAACAAGGCAGAAAACACTGCTAAAATCAAAACATTTAACGCATCGAAGGCTGATTTTCTCTAGTGTTCAATACCAAATATTCCCAAGCTGAAGACCCCTTACTAAATTTTCTAGATTGGATGGGCCGCGCCTCAGACATGTTCAGAAAAAGACAGCGGACCATGTGCATCATTAAGTTCCTCCGGCCAGACATTCAGACAGGTTCCTCATTGTACAAACCCACCCGAGAAAAAATCTTTATTCTTCTCGCACCAACAGTCTGTTTTCTTCATTTTGTTCTTTCTTCCCCTCTCGATCGATCTCCAGACTTTCAATGAAAGTCCATAAACGCAAATGCAATTACTCAATTCAACGCATCCATTCAATTCGATCAAATGAGTTTACTTCGGGTCCGTGCTCTAGCTGCCTCGGCTCATTGAATTCTCTGAGATAGTATGAATGAAGCGCACTCTCTTTCTCTCTCTGCGCACATACGCATGATCGAATTAATGTTTGATAATTAAAGGGGTAATAAAACATTCTCCTAAACTCATGCATTACATGATGATCTATATATAGACCGATTAATTAATTAATGATAATGACCATCGGCATCAGTCTGTATCAGGCGTTTAGCGTTTAGCATCAGACAGACTGTTGTTTTGATAGGAAAATCTAGTAAAGAGATGACTAAACTAGACTAAAGAGAGTGTCATAATTACTTTCCTTTGTTTTTGAACTGCTCAACTTCTGAGCTTGCACACTTTTGCATGAGAGACGCAGATACACTTACTGTATACTAGACTGTACATATATGATGATGATGATATACTATATATTCTTATAGATATATTCTTAACCTGTTGTGTTCCGCTGTGATGTCATATGTGCGGATGCGGGATGCCTGACCGGGGCATATACTAAAACTACTGTGTAGGACGATGTGAGACGCACCTTATAGCGCCCTACAACATCATAGTAGAACACAACATAATCCTAATCCTGCACATATATGATTACCACCGTGAATATCACAGTAGTGTAGTATTACTTTACGACTAAGTATACAATTTGTACTGCGACAAAACCTCTGGCAGTAGACCGCAGGCAAAATCCGGAATATCAATGCTATGCTATGCTATTCCAAAAGTTTCTGCAAAAAGTTTAAATTTGAATTTGTTCAATCATATGGACTAAATTTTCCCTATCTGCATAGTTTCGGTTGTTTGGACTCTGGATTAGACCTCAACAAACAAATGACCCAGCCTAGCCCTAGGCCTAGCCTAGAGCCTAGCCTGAGGACCTAGCCAATGAGTGGCAATGACTCAGATAGTGTCCTAGATAGTGTCACTGAAATATTTACGGAAGTCTTACATGTTACAACTTACATGTACAAATCTCAGGCTTCATGCCAGTGATCATGAGCAAAACGCACCCAAATGTGCCCAGAAAGAGAACATAGAGGGAAAACGGAATAGACAAAGATGAAGAGCAGGGCTGCACCATGCAGTGCACCCCCGCCTAGCTGCCGGATCGATCAATCAATTTTGCAGAGAGACACGCAACAGCTTCCCCTTACACCGAGCTAAGCACTGCAGGGCCCCAAGAGTTGCACTGAAACCCCGTCTCCCTTCTTCTCCCTCAAACCCCATCTGCTCTCCGAACTGAATAGCTGAGAGCTTTGGGAAAGCCTTGCGAGAGAGAGAGTCGATGAACTTTGAAACCCCTTTGGTGCTGATTCTGTTCTTCGAGAGATCCAGGCTTTGCAAGTTTGGCAACTTGTGCCTTGAAAAGACCTTTGCTAGCTCGGTCAATTTCTCATTGTCAATTTCGCAGTCAGACAAAGAGAGGTGACGCAAATCCGGGAGCTTCCCCAGATGCCCTCCCCGAGTCTCAGCAAGCACTCTCAGGGCCTCCAAACCCACCCGCCCGCCCTTCAAATCGAGGGTTTCGACATCAGGCGGCAGGCCCAGTTCACTCTCAGCAATGGCGATAATGAGTGAGTCAACGTTGACGCCCCCCTCCACACCATCTGAGAGTCTAAATCTGCTCCAAGATTCTTTGCCTCTCCTCACACGGTCACTCAGAACCTCCACCCCCTTTTCATCAAGGACTAAAGGTCCAATTTTATTTTGATGGTACTCCATGGAACACAAGCTCGATTCTGCTGGGAATTTTCCCAAAGAGAGGGCTTCAAAAATCAATTCTGTTCTGCTTCGGTCGGGGTTCAGCCAATAGAACCACTCCACGTCGATTGATGGGAGATTGTGGTGACTCCGAACGAAGGCTGAGATGAACTCATGCCATCCCTCCGGACTGACCCGATCAGAGGAGAGCTTCAGAGAACTCACCTTCCTCATTGCACCACTCCTCACAGCTTCCCCCAATCCTCCCATCGCCTCATCTGTCAGACCCGACCTCTGCAAATCAATCACCGACAGACGAGGAACCTTCTCACTCATCAACACCCTCCCGAGCGACCCTCCCCCCTCTCCTGCAAATGTGTTGGACATATTCAAATTCTCAAGAAACGGCAAACCGACGTCACTCTCTGCAATCGCACCCATGAGAGCTTCCATCCCGACCTTGCCGATGCCAAAACCGTGCCGCGAATGGCCCAGGTCAAGACACTCAAGCCCGCACAAATTCCCCCTCCGTACCGCTTCTGCTAGCAAAATCATCTCTGCATCCTCTAAGGGGAACTGAATCTTCAGCCTAGACAGACTGCGGAGCTTCGTACCGCTAATTGCTTGAAAGAGCTCCCTTTTGCTTTCTACATCTACATCCATCTCGTGTCTGGATGCGTACAACTCCAAATCATGGAGGCTCCCCAAACGCCCCCTGCGAATCGCACCCCCCAACAACCTCAGCACCTCCCCGTGCTCTACCCGGGACGTTCTAGCTCCACGTCTTTTCAAACAAAGCGCTTCAAATTGCGGCTCTGCAGGCGCGTCCATGAGGGCTGTAAGGAATGCCCCGAGGGCCCTCCAGCCTTCTGCATGAAGGCTGAGAGTGCGCAATTTTGGAAACTGACCGGAAAAAAACAGGGATGCCAGGGCGGCAGGATCGTCTGTATCGGTGCGGAGGTGAAGTTGCAACGTGTGCAGATTCGGGAAACACCCCGAAAACAGTGCACGCATAGCTGCACGACTTACGGAGACGGAGAGAGACAGACTGCGAATGTTGGGAAAAGAACCAGTTGCGAGTGCACTGACAACTTCGTCGTTCTCGACACGAAGAGCGAAATGCGAACTTTCCAAAGGGCACTCGGGGGATTTGAGTACAGTCAGAAAGGCAGTCACAGGGTTGGGAAACAGCCTGTTTCCAAACTCGGGCAGATTCAGAGTTTTCAGTCGAGGAATTTTTCCCGAGCAGAGGCATTCTGCAAAGGAGGTGAGCCACCCAGAGTCAAAAATTCCAAAATTTGAATTTCCCTCCAAATCTAGCGTCTCCAAAAGCGGAAGCTCCCCCTTTCCGAGAACTTCAGCGAGCTCGCTGAGCTCCCTGTTGCAAAGACCGCAGGATCTCAGCAGGAGGCTGCGGAGGTGGGAAAGAGCGGCACGAGACAACACGCCGACCAGGACCTGAAACCGTCCCGATACAGAGAGGCACACACCCGAGAGCGCGAGTGTCTGAAGGAAGTTCAGAGGTCTCTCCTTTATTGCTTCGAACAGCCTCTTCATCCCCTTCGTTGTCGGCTCTGTGCTTCCGAGGTCAAGAGTGCGGAGGCAGTCCGCTTTCCCTGCCAGGATGGCATCTGCAAGGGCGATGCATCCCCCAGTGCGCAGGTGGTTACCTGCAGGCAGGGAGCTAGGGAGTAGAGTTGAGTAATCACAGAAACAAACAAAAGGGCACTCAGCCTGTGGGTAGGTACACTCGCAAGAGAGAAAGAAGAATTTGGGGAAACCCGAGCAGAGCAGCAAGCAGTCATGCAGAAAGCATCCCCCGAGCTCATGCAACGACGAACACAAAGAAGACGTGAGGACAAGCAGTCCGCTGGTCGCGTGTCCACTTTGCTTGTCTCGATCGAAGCAAACGACGATGGGAGGATACCGGCTGGTCGGTCTCTTGGAATTTGTCTGTTCTTTCTTTCTCCTTCTTTTTTTTTTTTTTTTTTTACTCACTCGTAGGAGACCTCCAACCATTTGCTCTTTTTGTGTTCCCGTTGTTTACCTCAGGGAAAGTATGCCGTCTGGTGATGTCCCTGCGAATCTTCACTATTCGATCATGTCTCCTGTCAACGTGCAAACACGAGACCAACCAATCTCAGCCCGAGCATCGAGCATCATCAGAAACAAATCCAGTCCGGGCACCCAATTGAGCTCCTTCCAAGTTTCTCTTTCGAACAAAAAACGAAAACAAACAAGTTGACATAATGCAGAAACAAATCACGAGGAGCCCTCTAACGTACCCCTCAAAGAAAGAGATTCCAGGGAGGGAAGCAGCAGAGGAAAGATCTTGTGGGACACGCCAGCATCGAGGAAATCTTCTGCTCGATCGATCGATCATAAGAACACACACACACACACACATACATACACACACACACACACACACACACACACAGAGAGAGAGAGAGAGAGAAAGGTTGCAGTTAATGGAACGATTAGAACGATGAAAAAAAAAAAACACTCCAAAATGTCCATCCAGGATCAAGTTGAAAAGCAATCGACAGAAAGAAGAGAGAGAGACAGCGGTCGAGGAAGAACAGAAACAGAAGCAGGGGGGAATGCAGAAAGACCCGACCCATGCACAGATGGACCGAGCTCCATGAAGTTTTTCACACGCAGTGCCGTCACACAACCAACGAACCGCAGATCCTCTCTGACCCCCCCCCTCCCCCCTCACTTACCTGCGAAGATGAAGCTCTTGAAGATCCGTTGTCTCCCCTTCTTCTCTCGCTGCAAATTTTCCTCCAGAAAGGAAAGGAAGAGGGCAAGTGCCGGTCCCTTCATCGCACCATCGTCTGCACAGAAAGAACATTCAGAAAGGAAAGAAAAAGGCACAAGACGCGACTGTGGGCATATTATTTTCAATTGTGCAGAAAGAAGAAACTGACAGACAGATAGCGAGAGAGAGAAGCAAGAGTGAAAAAGCATAAATCCAGACTGACACGCAAGAGGAAGGCAGAAAAAAAAATATAAAAACGGCGGCACCCCTTGACCCGAACCCCTCACAGACCGAATGCACTGGGCTCACACAGGTGACAATTCACCATGCATGCAGCCGAAGGACAGACCAACACAGACAGAGAAAGAGAAAGAGGAAGGAAAGAAACAAGGGGCATGCAGAGAGATAAATGTCGAGAAACCGAGGTGCAATAATCAGCAGACAGAAACAGACGCAGACACAGACACAGACGCAGACAGACGCAAAAAAGAAAGAAGGGGAGGGAGAAGGGCCCACCCGCCCACCCACGCACGCACCGAGTTTCAATTCCTCGACAGAGGGAGGAAGAAAGTTGAGGAGGAGCCAAAACATCTTCTTTGGAGAGAGACCGCTCGCTTCTGCATGCACCGACAGGGAGGGAAGAAACAAAAGGAAGGAAAGGGGAAAATGGCAACAGAAGAAGAAAACACCAACAAATCACTGACCCAAGGGGGGAGAAAGAGGGAAGAAACCAGGAAGAAAGAAAGGAAAGAAGAATGTAAGGAAGGAAGGAAGGTACAAAGGGAGGGAGGGAGGAAGGAAGGAAGGAAAGAAGAATGTAGGGAAGGAAGGAAGGAAGGAAGGAAGGAAAGAAGGAAGGGAAGGAAGGAAGGAAGGGAGGGAAGGAGGGAGGGAGGGAGGAAGAGTGAGTCTGTACGCGTCTCTCTCTGCCCGCATGCACACTTCAGACAGCCAGCGGGCAGGGCAAACTTTTCCAGTTAGAGGAGAGAACGAAACATTCAAAGCTTCACATTCAATTCAGGAGAGGAAGTCAGTAGGACGCATGCACAAGACAATGTGACAAAGGCGATGGGAAATTACTGGAAACGTCAATGCTGCGCGGAGGATGGGGACAGTTTTTGCATTTCTTTTCATACATACGTACATGCATGCATATATACATACATAGAATTCTGTATGAAAATGAATGCATACAGGGAAATTACCGGAAAGGTCAATGCTGCGCGGAGGATGGGGACAGTTTTTCCCGATCTTGCGCATCTGCAAAGGAGCAGTCGATAAAGCTATCAAGAGGATACAGGAAGGGTCAGCAGGCTTTCGTAAATCTCTCACAATGCTTCAGGGGGTACGGGCAAGATCAGACGGATTGTCGACATTGGGGCGGAGGGGAGGGGGAGGGGGAGGCGGGACATGAGGAAAGGAAGACTTCTTCCATGCATGCATGCAGTGAAGTTCGTCGGTCGGAAATGAAGTTGCACGCAGCAATCTGCTTAATTCGGCTTCGCAGATGGGAGGGAGATGTTTTTGGCGTCGACAGTGTGTGTTCGTGTCCGCTCGACCTCTCGACTCGATTTCCGTTCAGAGTTCCCGTTCGTTTTCTGGTTGGTTACACACATACTGACTGACTGACCTTGGTGAAGAGGACGAGGACCAGCCAGGCCAGCCCGAATGATTCCCTGTACTTTGCGAGGCTGGAGAGGGTCTGTGAGGAAGAAAAGGTAACAGGGACAGAGAAGAAAGGGGTGGAATGAAAAGCCGAAGAGAAAACAAGTTGAAAGGCAGCTGAAAAACTCAAGAGAAAAGGTGGCATGAACGAATGAATGGACGCACCGCTCGACTTGATCCCAAGAAATGTCTCACCAGAGCACAAAGAGCGGCATCAGTGCCACCCTCGCTCTCCGTCATCGGTTTTCCATGGAGTGTCTGTGAGTCCGTTTCCTGCCACTCGTGATGAAAAGATTCCCCTGCCGGAACATCTCTGTTTGGCGTTGACATGCCGGCCGTCTCCTCTTTCTGCGGAACGTGGAAAGAACTTCGAGCACGGCGCTTCACACCGAATACCGAAAGCTCTCACACAGCAAACAAATGTCGACGCTTGTTCCATGTGTAGGTAGAGCAAGCTAGATCGACGTTTAGCCTCGAAATATGTTGATACAAACGTCGCTGAATCGCCCATTGACTTCAGACCACATCGGAGACGGCCGATCTCGTGCGTGCGTCAGTGGCGTGCGTCAGTACGTGGCGCCCCAGGCGTGCGTCAGTGGCGCCCTAGGCGTGCGTCAGTGGCGCCCTAGGCGTGCGTCAGTAGGGATTCTTTTCCGAATTAACCCCGACTTTGAAGTGTGACTGAGGGTTTTGTAGCGTAGAAATTAAGCTTGATCGATGCTTGATCGTTTATTTTAACCTTCACAGACCTTCCTGTGCACTCAAGTCTACAAGAAAACTCTCCGTGTATTACGTTTGTCTTTGTGTTCGATTCGCGAACTGGTGAAATCCGAATATTCTCTGGTCCAAGGTGGCGGTGTGTTGAATTCGAGGAGAGCACTTTGAGCGTTTCAGTCTGAAGTCTCAACTGCACAGAAAGAGGGAGAGGAAAGGATGACGGAAGCGATTGGGATGATGGAGGGGGCCTTCTTTGTGCCCCGAACGGAACTGCTGCAGGTGAGGGTCGGATCCTGGCTGCTGGGATTCCTTCTTTTTCCTTTACCACGATTTTCGGAAAGAAAAAAAGGAGACGGCTAGCGCAAGCACACAGGCAAAGAAGATTTTTTCATTTATCAAGGAGCAGTCAGACAGTGCCGTGTGTGTGTTGCAGTCTGTCCTGGTGGTATGGTGAGCCGAAGGGAACACACGGGAGCCCAACAGCCGCAAGAGAAAGACGATCTGAGAGAAGGGAAGAGAAAGAGGACGCCGGATATCTTTCTTCCTTCCCAAAGCTTTCCACGCAAAACCAGACATTCTTTTCCTTTTCCTCTTCGCCTTGTACCTCACCAGTTCTGTCAATTCCTTTCCCTTCTGTCTATGCCAGCAGACTTGACTCCCTGCCTGCTTCCTTGATGCCAATGGAACTTTTGGGTCCCCCTGAGGGATTCAGTCGAACACCAGTTGCACGAAGGAAGGGAGGGAAGGCGTCATTCCACCAAAAGTTTTTCTCCAGAAGACTCACAGCAGGCCAGACCGTCGAGTTTTTCCCTGCCTCCTGCTGTCCTGTATGTCAGAGACTCCTTCCGTCTCTTCGACCAACTCTTTTGCGTGCGCTGTATATATTGCATGTGCAGTGGCTGAACTCTCTCCTCGACCTGAACCTCCAGAGAGTGGAACAGTGCGCGAGCGGTCAGTCAGGTCGTCGGGTGCACCTGTGTGAGGGAGGCCAACATGTCTGTT
>JAHBMJ010003291.1:10000-25000 GCA_018398765.1 Chromera velia | reverse complement strand
ACACACACACACACACACACATACAGACGCTCGTGCAGGAAAGAGGACGGAGGTAACGTAAACATGAGGGAATGCTTCAATCATGCATCCATCCGCACATCAATAGAATCATGTGAGTAGTATTCCCATGGCGATTACGATCGCTCGAAATATTGTCACGTGCAGACAAATTGAGACAGATGGAGATCCTTTGAATATTCTCACGTGCAGACAAATTGAGACAGATCGAGATTATCTGCCAGCGTCAAGGCGGAGCGGGGGAGCTGAACGTCGAGACGGTCCTTGAAATCCTGTCAGTCAGTCAGTCAGTCAATTAGTCGGACTGTCTGTTCGTCTTTTTTTATTTCTGTCCGTCTGTCCGTCCTTTCGTCTACCTTGGGTGAGTCCGTGTCGGAGTGAGTTTGCAAGGCTGTGATTGAAATCCTGTCAGTCAGTCTGTCCATACATAGCTGGGGGGAAAGAAAGAAAGCATATGCCTGAAAGAATCGATGCATGACATACTCCGTGAACTCTATACAGCTAGACAAGACATGCCTCGAGACATACCGCATTCGAATTCATTCATTCATTCATTCATTCATTCATTCCTGTCTGTCACGTCAATTGACCATCAAGTGGGTGCACATTCGTTTACTTTCATACAGAATTCTTTTATGTAAACAGTAAACGTATGAAAGCAAACGCATTCCTGTCTGTCACGTCAATTGACGATCAAGTGGGTGCACATTCCTGTCTGTCACGTCAATTGACCATCAAGTGGGTGCACATTCCTGTCTGTCACCTCAATTGACCATCAAGTGGGTGCACATTCAGGTGAGTGCTCCATCTACGGACCATGTACAGAATGCTGCTACCGTGTTGATGCACTTCGAACTGATGTCGTTCATTTTGTGCAAACCTATAGAAGCGTCGTGGTGTCCTCGATCCTGCTTGCTGCGCGGATACGCGGAAGACACACACACACACGCAGAGTTGAATTTGTCTGAGTTCGCTTGCTGCGCGGATACGCAGAAGACACACACAGAGAGAGAGAGAGCCACCCGAGGAAGATTACATAATGCAATGCCCCCACACCCAGATCCACACATGCATGCAACAACAGAAAGAACCTTTCCATTCCTTCTCCATGCACTCACTGTGCAGGTACGCGAAAGACGGAGAGTCGGACGAGGAGGACGGAGACGAAGAGGAGGGCGAGGAGGGAAAGGGAGAGAAAGAGGAGGAAGACGGGACGCCCTCTGTGACTGCTGTCGCAGCAGAGACTGCTGCAAAGAAATCTGCAGAGACCACAGAGAAGGCGGAGGAGGAGATGACCAGAACCCCCACCACAATGCCGAAGAAGAGCCAACAGCAGGCGAACCAGCCCACCCCCGTGCACTCCATCGCCGCCAAGTCTGAAGACAACGATGAGCTCGCACCCTCACCCGTCTCCAGGCCCTAGACAGACAGACAGAGAAGGAAGGAAGAGTGGGGGGGGAGAATGAAAGAGACAAATCGATGGACTGCTTGTGTCTTTCTTCGTTCGTTTGTTTCCAAATGCTTTCTTTCTTTCTCTCTTGAAGTTGTGGACCGAACATGAAAGTGAGAACGCAGAAATAGTGAAAAGCGGCTGGGGAAGACAAACGGAGGGAAGGGGGGGGGGAGAAGGGGCGGGCATGAGATCAAGAGGGAGATGCAAATTTCCCCCCCCAATCCGTCCGTCCATCCATACATCTTTTGTTCTAGCTCCTGTCATTCACGCGAATTCTCTCCTGCGACCTGCCCCCTCTTTTTTTTGCCGTTTTTCTCTCCCTGTCTCCTTCTTTCCGCTTTCTCTTCCAGTCATTCCCTGCGAAACAGAAGGAAAGACACACCCGGCTGTTCCCCTTCGTTCGTCCCTCTTCGTCCCTCCAAGTGACAAAAAAGGCGGGGGCCCCACCCACCTGTCTCCGTGTGCGAATGCATGTCATGCTGTGTGATGAATTGTTCTAACAGCGGAAGCGAGGGAGGGGGGACGGGAGGGGGGGGTCTGCATGGATGCTCAAATTTTCAATCGCAACGCTCTCTTTGGTCCCCTGTCCTTCCCTCTTTCGTCCGCCTTTGCCTTCACACTCCCTCCCCCGCGGCTCGTACAAGTGCTTCCTTCTTTTGTTGAACCCCCCCCCATCTACCCTATGTTCAATTCTTCCACATCCAAGCCGCTAGCTCTCCGGCAGCACAACGGCTTTTTAATTTGCCTGCATGAGAAACCACTAATTCATTGAACTGTCTGACTATCAGTGCTGACCCGAGCGATCTGCTGATGGGACTGAACTTCCCACACAAAACAAAGAGATTCGGCTTGAACCGTTGAACGACGGCTTTTTTCTGCAGCCCCCACTGCGACATACGTCTTCAAATTGACTTAAAGTTTGTTCCTAGCATCTGGCCTATGCGTCTTTCGTCTCTTCCTTCTGTCCTGGTTACTGCTCTCGCTGCTAGCTCTCTCTCTCATGCGACCTCATACTTGACGCTCCTCCGTCCGAATGATTCGCAACATTTAAATACGGAAACAAATACCAATCATCCATTACCATCCATGTATCTAGTTTAACTTAGCTTGAATAAGTACGAATAAGCTCAATTTTATTTTTTCTAACGTTTTTTAATATAATAGGTCCTAGCATTACTATTTTGTAGCATTACTAGTTACTCTGGTATAAATTCCAATATAAACTAGCGATACCTTTATTATTTTTTATTGATTGATTGTATTAGAACTAGAATGATAAATAAGTTCTATAATGGGTTCCGCGCTAGGCCTTCCCGCTATGTCATTTGGTCTTAGTGAGTTAGTGAGTGAGTGAGTAACGTTGGATAATTCTGTGGTGCATCTTAGTGGATCTATTTTGTACAATGTTAAGTATATATAAGAATTACTTCTGAACTACTTAATTTTGAATTACTTCTGACTTTTCCTTAATTGTTTCAAAGTTATATATCCCAAAAAAATAAGATTATAAAGAAAAATAATTCTCTTATTCCACCTGGTTAGATAAGGGGGAGGGGTCTACGGCAGATGAATTCACGGCCAAATGCGGCGGCGTCCATGCATGTATGGGATTATGCATGGTTGTATAAGCATGACCCATGCGGCAGTGTATGTGAGATGGTGAGACCTAGGGGAGGGGGGGGTCAGTGAGGCTTATCTAATCAGGTGCAATAAAAAAATTATTTTTTAGCCCCTATGTAAGATGTAGTGCATGTGTTTAGATGTGTAGTATGTTTTATATAAGATGAATTAATTTTATATTCAGACTGCCGCCGCTTTAAAAACTTCTAAAAGATTGAGAAGCTCTGCAATTTATACTACAAGATATCAGCTTGTACCTACTTCTTACTTGTACTGATTTAGTTCCACTTGGTTTGGTTCAATTTCTCTTGTGAGGGTCCACTGCGGGAGACAGCGTCAAGCCTCCACGAGGTTCAAGTTAAAGCCTTCTGTAGCTTAGCTTCTATAAGAACAAGGTGGCGCGGCGACGCCAGGAGTCCGCCACAGCTTGTGCATGACGTGCACATCGCGGCAAAGTCGGGGAGGGCGGCGCCGACATCCGTGCGGCACGAAAAAAGGGCCGCTAGTCGAAAAAAGGGCCGCTGCATGGTCGAAAAAAGGTGATGATATTGAGCTCGTGGTCGAAAAAAGGGCCGCTTTGCATACCTCAGTGCGCCGCTTAATTTGCCACCCGCGATGTCATGCCGTGCGCCCGCGCGCGCTCCATCTGACTTCCGAGGATTTACCGGAGACGCGCCAGTCTTCACGTCACAGACTCCACAAATCTTGCCCGATCATTTCCAATGGAAGCAGCAGTCGGCATTGCTGACGAATATGAATTTGAGAGGTGACTGTGCGTAGAGATTTGATTCGCTGTAGAAGGGACGCATTCAAGGCCAAGAGCGCCGTTCGATTGTTTCGAATCCATAAGAGAAAATCTGAAAAATGGATCAACATGACCTTCTGAAGCTCTCGTCCTCAAACGGACAGATCTTTCAGGTCGAGCCTGCTGTCGCGTGCATGTCCAAATTGATCAGCAATATGCACGAGGGTCAGTGTAAATGCACGAGGGTCAGTTTAAGGTACAGTGTGAGCACGTTAGTGCGTGTTTCATGTTGAAGCAAAACGGAGACGGCACTTTGTTGGACGTCTGTTTTTGCTTGCTCACTCGCTTGCTTGCATGCTTGCATGCATGCCAGGTGACTTCCCTTCGCTCTCCTTGCTCCCTTGCTTGCTGGCTTACCTAGCCACGTACTTCGTTCCTCCCACTCGTCTCCTTCCCTCCTAGAGAGCGTTCAGGAATCCGTTCTTTCATTGTTCCGTTCAATTCACTCATGCATGTTTTTATTCGATCGTGTTTTTCTTTCATCCTTCATTTCTTCCACTCCCTGCCTCCCTCCCTCACCCACTCCACCCCTTCCTTTCTTCCTTTCTTTCTTCCTTCCTTCCTTTCTTTCTTTCTCCCCCCTTACCTTCCCTGCCCTGCCCTTCCCTTCCCTTTCTTCTTTTCCCTCTTTCCCTCCCTCCTTCCTTCCTTCCTTGCTTCCTTCCTTCCTTCCTTGCTTCCTTCCTTCCTTCCTTCCTTCCCTCCCTTCCTTCCTTCCTTCCTTCTTTCCTTCCTTCCTTCCTTCCTTCCCTTCTTCCTTCCTTCCTTCCGTCCTTCCTTCCTTCCTTGCTTCCTTCCTTCCTTCCTTCCTTCTCTTCCTTCCTTCCTTCCTTCCTTCCTTCCCTTCCTTCCTTCCTTCCTTCCTTTCTTTCTTTCTTTCTTTCTTTCTTTCTTTCTTTCTTTCTCTCTTTCTTTCTTTCTTTCTTTCTTTCTTTTCTTTCTTTCTTTCTTTCTTTCTTTTCTTCTTTTCTTTCTTGCTTTTTTTCTTTTCTTTCTTTTGTTTCTTTTCTTTCTTTTGTTTCTTTTCTTTCTTTCTTTCTTTCTTTCTTTCTTTCTTTCTTTTCTTCTTTTCTTTCTCGCTTTTTTTCTTTTCTTTCTTTTGTTTCTTTTGTTTCTTTTGTTTCTTTTCTTTCTTTCTTTTCTTTCCTTCATTCTCCCTTCCTTCCTTCCTTCCTTCCTTCCTTCCTTTCTTCCTTCCTTCCTTCCTTCCTTCCTTCATTTCTTTCTTTCTTTCTTTCTTTCTTTCTTTCCTTCATTCTCCCTTTCTTTCTTTCTTTCTTTCTTTCTTTCCTTCATTCTCCCTTCCTTCCTTCCTTCCTTCCTTCCTTCCTTTCTTACGTTCTTTCTTTCGTTTCTGTCCTGCCCTCTTCCTAATTTTCTCCCTTCCTCGCCTCCTCTCTCTCTCTCTCTCTCTCTCTCTCCCTCTGCGCGCGCGTGCGCGTGGGCGTGCGTCTGCATGCGTGTGTGTGTGTGTCTGTCTGCTTGTCTGTTGTGTTCATGAAGAAAACGAGGGAAAGAAACCAAAAGAAGGGAGAAGGGAGAACTGGTGCGCTGTGTGTGTGCGTTCGTGTCTGCGTACGTGCGTGCGTTTGTGGGTGTGCATGCGGGCGTCTGTGTGTGTCCGTCCATGTGCATGTGCGTGCGTACGTGTATGTGTGCGCGCGCGCATGTGTGTGTGTGTGTGTGTGTGTGTGTGTACGTGCGTGTATATGTGTGCGTGTATGTGTGTGCGTGTGTGTGTGTGTGTATGTCTGTATGTATATGTGTGTGTGTGTGTGTATCTGTATATGTGTGTCTGTGTGAGTGGGTGTATGTATTTACGTACGTATGTATGTGTATATGTACGTATATGCATGCATATATGTGGGTGTGTGTATGTATTTGAATGTGTATGTGTATTCGTACATACATGTAGATGTATATGCATAGATACACGTCTCTCTCTCTCTTTCTCTCTCTCTCTCTCTCTGTGTGTGTGTGCCCGTGTCTATGTATGCAGACAACGCGACCAACGACACTATTCCCCTTCCCAGGATCAAACCGCACACCCTCAAGAAGGTCATCGACTACTGCTCCCACCACAAGGACAACCCAGGACGCCCAGTTGAAGAGCCCATCAAACCGAAGGAAATGACTGAGGTAGGTGCGTAGGGGGGTGATGGGTAGAAGCGAAAGTAGAAGGGAGGGTCAAAAAGAAAGAGGGGGTATGAGCCACGAGTGGAGCGAAAAAAGAAAAGACAACAGAGAAAAGAAACCGGCGTCAGTGTGAGTGAAGACGTCGCAGGAAGGAGAGAAGTCTTATAAGAAGGAAGGAAGGAAGGAAGGAAGAAAGAAAGAGGGAAGGAAGGAAGGAAGGAAGGAATAAACAAGGAAACAAAAAAAGTCATAACACAAAAAGAAAGAAAGAAAGAAAGAAGGGAAAAGAAAAGAAAAAAAGAAAAAGAAAAAGAAAGAAGGGAAAAGAAAAGAAAAGAAAAAGAAAGAAAGAAAGAAAGAAAGAAAGAAAGAGAGGAGAGGAGACGAGCGGGAGGGAGGGAGGGAAGAAAGGAAGGAAGCAAGAGAGTTTCTCTTTGCTTCTGATTGGCCTTTCTGAAAGGCATGAGCGGCAGGACTGACCGCGTTTTCCTTGGCCGGAAACAGTTATCTCCTCTGATTTTATTTATCTCGCTGTCTCACTTACTCGTTCTGCGTTTCCCTCCTCCCTTCCTGTATTCCTGTCTTCCTCCTGTCTGAGACGAGAGAGACGTGCAGGTGGCGACACAGTGGGACGCGGAATTCATCGACTTTTTTTTTTTTGCATGCATTTACTTGCATACAGAAAAAGAATTCTATATGAAAGTAAATGCATGAGACGTGCAGGTGGCGACGGAGTGGGACGCGGAATTCATCGACGTGAAGCTGGACACCATTTTTGAGCTGCTGCTGGTGTGTCTGTCTGTCTGTCCATCTTTTCGCCTCTCTCACTTTTTCTCTCGCGGGCGCCCGCTTGTGTCTGTCTGTGTGCCGTGCCTCTCCCTCCCTCCCTCCGGGGGGGGNGGGGGGGGGGGGGGGGGGGCGTGTTGAGCCTTGCTCAGCCTCGCAGAAAACGAACCAATCAAACAGTCAAGTTGTCCGACGGACAGACAAATATGCCGCATGGCTTTTTTTCTCTCTTTCTGCACGGACAGCCCAAACGGACACACAAAGAAAAGAATCAGACGAGCGACGGAAGAAGGAAGACAACTGTATCAGGAGGGCCGAGCAAACGAGACACACTGAAGGAAGCATCCCTTGCGTCTGTGCTCCCTCCCTATGAAGTGAATGAATGAATGAATGCGAGATGGGAAAGAAAGAAAGCCCGTGGAGGGTTTTGGGAGTCGAAGAGAAGGGAAAAGACAGATCGTCCGCGGTGTGTGTGTGTGTGTGTGTGTGTGTGTGTGTGTGAGTGTGTGTGTGTGTGTGTGCGTGTGTGCGTGTGTGTGCGTGTGTGTGTGTGTGCGTGTGCGTGTGTCTACTACATGCAGGCCGCCAACTTTCTGGACATCCAGGGGCTCCTGGACCTGTGCTGTCTGAAGATGGCGAGCTTGACGAAGGGGAAGACACCTCAACAGGTTCGGGAACTGTTCAAACTGAGCGACGCCGACTTCACGCCTGAGGAGGACGCCGCAGTGAGTGGATACATACAATTGCTTTCTTCGTGTCGGGGACAGTTTTCCTGTTCAGTGCCTCTCCCCCCTCCTCCTCTGAGCCTCTCTCTCTCTCTCTCTGTGTGTGTGTGTGTTTGTGTGTGTATGTCGTTTAAGTCTGGAGATTTTTCGAGGGGCTGCATTTTGTCTGAGGGAAACAAAGGGGGGGAAGGCGCGTTCCTTCAACTGCCTGTACGCAGATACACATACACACACGCACAGAGAGAGAGAGAGAGAGAGACAGACAGACAGACAGACACACACACACGCACGCACACACACAGAGAGAGGGGGAGAAGGGGAGGGAGAGAGGGGGGGGGGGCTTCCGAATTTCCGTTCGAAAGAAAGAAGAAAGAAAGTGGGGTGGCATTCCTCTGAATTGTCTTTCGCAGCTTTTGCTTTCCTTGACGGACGGTGGGTGTGTGGGGCGTTCATCATCAAACGTTTGCATGTCCCTCATTCTGCAGTTCAATTGATCTGTCGGCTAACAAGTCTGCCTGCCTGCTTCTGCCTCTGTTGGTGTGGGGCTGTGGGCGTTTCCCTTCATGCCCGGGCGTGTTGTGTACGTGTTTATACCTGATGTGCGGAATTTTTTTTTTTTTTTTGTCGCGAACTGGACCCATACATTGTTCGGTGCATGCTTTGTGCGAGGAAGAGGGAGCGGGGTGTGCTTTGTGTGAAGTTGCTGTCTCTACCTGCACGCAGCTTCGTGCCGAGGCGACGTGGAAGGAAGAGGACGACTGCGAGATGGAAGACATCATCCCCAACTGATCGATCGACGGGAAGTGACGCTGGTCCATCGTTCGCTCCACGTACCTATCCAGGATGGACCTGCAGACTGAGCAGCTAGAGGAAATTATGAGAAATGTTACGGAAATCATTCTGAAGTGAAGACGGGAGAAGAGCAGAAGGGGGTGAGGCCCGTGAGGGGGGGTGTACAATTAAGACGTTGGGTGACAGTGTAACCTGGGATCAGCTAAGATGAAAGTCCGCCTAGAAGTCTGATAGGGGTGAGAGGCGCTCTAGGAGGCGCTTTGAGCTGGAGAATAAGGGGGCTTGGGACTAAGCTTGTGAGGATGAGTCCCTGGATGTCCCTGGATGACTCTGCTGGGGTCCCCGCTGCCTGGGGATCGAAAACCATATCAAAAACAAAAGGTTGGAGACCTAGTTAGAGATTAAACAATGCATGAACATGGACTGCCAGGAGCTAGGCTCCGACGGCTATAGTCAAAAAAAAAAAAAAAACAGAGATTTTGTTCTAGATTTTGTTAGAATATAGTAAAAGTAAGGATCTGACAATGACAACTGGCGGCCAATCACGATAATCAGACTAGTGATCAGAATAGTGACTAGAACATATCAGAACTAGAATGAGAAGACTGTTGTTCTAGCTAGTGTTTATTAAAAATTTATTTTTTATAAGCGAGTATCTTAGTTATACAGTCTTAGTAAATATATACAAGCGAATATATAGAGGCTTTTTGACGAGTTTTCGTGTGATGATTGATTGATTGCTAGATTGATTGATGGTTTTGCGTTAGATCTTCCCGTTATGTCAAGGTGTCGCCACCGGTGCACCGCAAATAGGTCCGGGGCTAGGTCCAGGGATATTATTTCAGATCCCTCTTCGTAACTTCTAAGACTGAGAGGCTTACGTTCATACAGGCGCCGCACATAAAAAGAAGAAAGTATTATAGCCCTACGCAAGCTTAATCTATCCCTAGGCAGACGTGTAGTAGCGCTAGACAGAGTTGCGGTGACGCTAGCTATATATATATATATATATATATATAGGCAAACGTGGGTTAGCACTCGGCAGCCTAGGAGTAACTGTTCGCAGATAGACGATGACCATCTACGTTTCAACTTATGACCTAAAAAGTAAGTGCAAACAGGTCGACGATGACTTAATATGCTTCAACTTTTAATAAAAAATCTGACTACTGAGGATTGTCTGTAAGGGTTGCCGACCCCGTTACCATACTGACGGTACTGTCGAATCATAGAGTCTGAATGGTAGATCGCGAGACCCCCCCCCATCCCAAAGTTTGCATAAAAAGCGGCTTGAGCAAGGTTGTCTTACTCCTATGCTACATCCCACGTTACGACCAAAGCAGCGAAAATCGGAGACCAGAAACTCCCAGCATTTCCTCATGCATGCACGGGACCGGCACCCAGTAGGATTCCCTCTGCAGAGGCATGACAAGTGCCAATAGAATCTGCAATCTTTTGCAGACTGGCTCTGCTGTGACTGAGATGCCCCCTCTCCTCCTCCGTCCAAAGAATACGATGACGGTGACCCTTGTACGTCATTTCATTCTAAAGCTCTTACGAGAGCGCCTTAGAAAGGGGGATGATCTACCTCCAGAGAACTGGGGAGGCGTCGATCGAGGGAAGGGAGCTCAGGAAGATCGGGCAGGGGGCGGGCAGAGGTACAGGCGGGGATGCAACATGTCGATGGCGGTCTGCAGGTTAGTATACACGTTAAACTGCCTAACTAGCTCCATGCTGAACGAATTTGCCTCTTTGCACACTGTTTGTTCGATTCACCCAGACAATGTCATGGCCCTGCAGCACCTGCTGTACGACTACCTCGACAACGTCCTGATGTACAGGCGGAACCGCATGCCACCGGTTTGTCATCTGGGCAATTTGGTTGTCTTGAGCACACACAAGGGCGTTGTGCCCAGCGGCAGCATCTCGAAGGGCAAGAACTCTACGTTTGTTTGCTTCATGTAGTGCTTGGAGGCTTGCAAGGATGGCATTCTTTGCACCGTCCACAAGTATGCGCTCAGCAGCAGCGCACGCAAACCTCCGTATCATGTGCCACTGGTCGGTATCTTCTGCTGCTGCTGCTCTTTTTTTCTCCTCCTCATGGAATTTAGCCATGTTGGCATTCGTTTATGCGTTTACTTTAATTTGGCCATAAAGATTTCAGGGAGCCCTCCTCATGGAATTTAGCCATGGTGGCATTCACGGCTGTGGCGGTTGCATCTTAATTCAGCCGTATGGCAAGGGCCTCGGCTGCTTCTGCCTGGGCTTGCACCTTGTCTCTCTCTTTCTCCACCTTGGCGAGTTTGCGAACTGCCTTCAGCAATGCTTGCACTCTCAGCAGTGCCGCCTCTCTCTGCTTCTGTTCTCCCTTTAGTGCCTCCCGCATTGCTGCTGCTGCTGCTGCTTTGTTTTCCTGCTCCTCAACAGACTGAGGAGCAACATCTAGAGGCAATTCGGGGTGAGGCGGGGCAACGATGCGAGAGGAACTCTCAGCCGAGCTGGAGGAGGAGCTGGAGGAGGCCCCTTGCTGCTGTGAGGTCCTCTTGGCTGCGGCGGCCTCTGCAGGCTCGATACCTGCATTTGGGGCTATGAGGGTGGGGGCGGGGGAGCTCTAGGATAGAGCGGAAGCACTTCCCGTCGATGGCACACCAGCAAAAGGGTCACCCTGACCAGTAGAGACGTCATACACCCTCTGGCTAATCGATGCTCTTTGACCTTTCCAGGCTAAGTTCCTTGCCCTAGCTGCTTACATGCAGAAAATAAATGAAAATGTATGTGTGCATGCATGGAATCAGTCATTCAATCACCTGATCCTCGAGACCGAATGTTGAATCTGGGTTTCATTCATATCAAAATGACAACTTAAAGTTTAAAAGCCCTTTGACTGGTAGATGGTTGATACGTAACGATGCATGATCTGAGAGAAATTGAGTCAAAAGAAGGATGACACTCCATGGGTGATTGCATAGAAGGAGGGAGAGCTGTGCTAATCAGGCAGGCAGAAGCTGCATCATGCAACTTTTTCATATCAATTGCTGAAGCAAAATCCACTGTACTAAACTGACCGGTCTGAGAGGCCTTGGGGGTCTATGTTGCTTTGTTGTCGGAATCTACTGCATGCCCCGGTGAAAGAAGTACTTCTCCATCCAACTTGCAAGTTGCCCCTGGCCGGTGTCGTTGATTGAGGCTTGGCGTCAAATGAAAGGCACCAACCCTTTGGCAGGGTGCCCAAACTTCCCAACGATCCCGCCCCACTGTGACACCACCTCCAAGTCTGAAAACAAAAATGAAGACTGACCCAAAATCCCCCCTAACTCTCCGTCACCACCCAGTTGCAGTTAAACTTTGGCAGAAGCGTTCGATCAGTGCTTCAGATAAGCACTGAATCTGAAACTTGGCACCGAATTCACCTGGGCTGTCTGCATCGATTCCATCGAGATCATTTTAGTAAACCTCGAAAAAAGGGTGTCTCATTTTGATACCTTAAGGAAACAAAATTGCTGTTGCTGTTTGTGGGTACTCGCCTAGCAGAGTATCTCGATCGATCCACTGGAATCGGCAATCTTTTGCAGACTGGCTCCGCTGTGACTGGGATGCCCCCTCTCCTCCTCCGTCCAAAGAATATGATGACGGTGACCCTTGTACGTCATTTCATTCTGAAGCTTTTACGAGAGCGCCTCAGAAAGGGGGATGATCCACCCCCAGAGAACTGGGGAGGCGTCGATCGAGGGAAGGGGGCTCGGGAAGATCGGGCAGGGGGTGGGCGGAGGTGCAGGCGGGGACCCTACACGTCGATGACGGTCTGTAGGTCAGTGTGCACGTTAAACTGCCTGCCTGGCTGCATGCCGATCGAATGAATTGCTCTCCTTCCACACTGTTATATTCACGCAGCCATTGCCTTGCCGTATGGCTGCAGGACTACCAGGTCCTCATGGGCAAGCTCTTGGTACACGTGCGGATGTGCTTGCCATCGGTTTGTCATCTGGGCAATCCGATCCTCCTGGGCACGCACAAGGGCATTATGCCCAGTGGCGGCATCTCAGAGGGCAAGAACTCTGCGTTTGTTTGCTTTGTGTAGTACTTGAAGTGTCGCAGCAAGGATGACGTTCTTTCTTTTGCGGTCTACCGGCATTGAATTTCGTTCTGCCGCAGCGCACCCAAACCTCCGCATCATGCGATCGTTCTCTTCTGCTGCTGCTGCTACTTTCTTTTGCTCCTCCTCCTTAAACTTCGCCG
This sequence comes from Chromera velia, assembly GCA_018398765.1. Lineage (NCBI taxonomy): Eukaryota > Chromeraceae > Chromera > Chromera velia. Next base: position 12,429 of record JAHBMJ010003291.1, on the reverse strand, counting down.
CGGTGGCCTTCACTACCATACATGGCTATGGCGTCTCCGTTCATGCAACCTCATGGTAAAGCTAGGCCTCTGCTACTTCTGCCCGGTTGTCTCCTTCTCAAGCTTGCAAGGCGACTTTGCAGACTGCCTTCAGCAATGCCTGCATGGGCTCTCTACAGTCCCCCGCAGTCCCTCTGCATGCTTCTCGAACTCTCTTTTCTTTTTCGAGGGCCTCTCTCATGCATCTCTGCTTGTTCTTGTTTTTTGTTAATTCTTACATGATCGAGGCCCGTTTTTGTTCCTGCATGAGGCATTTGAGGGGAGGAAGGGGCACTGTTTACAGATCGAGCTGGAAGATGCGGGGAGTTCCCCTTGGTGCTGCGCTGTTCCGCTGCCTGCGGCCGGGACTGATGGGGTGGGGGAGCCTTGCGAGAGGGGGGGGAGAAGCACTAGCTTTCCTCTGTTGGCAAACCAGACTGAGACTGAATGGAGAGGTCACCCTCCGGCACCCAGCTGGACCTTCCCAGGCTCAGTATCTTGCCCTGCTTGCACGCGGAAAAGAAAAATATGTGCATGGAGTCAGTCATTCAATGAGCTAATCCTCGAGCGACCGAATGTCGAATCTGAGTTTCATCTAGATCAAGAGGACACATTAAAAAGACTTTTGACTGGTGCGTGAACGATTGAAACGCAACTAACTCCTTCTCTCATCATCCCTTTCATGTGGAATCTCTTGCTCTATCCTCTCTTTTGCATGTGTCTTTCCTTCATTCTTGGTTTCTTTTTTTTTTGTTTTCTTTATTCCTTCGTTGTTACGTTGTTTTGCTTTTTTGCGCCTGCGTGTCTCTTTTCTATCAATCAGTCGATTAGATAGACACCGTCACAGATCCACACAAAGAAAAGACAGGGTTAATCCATTGGACGGATACACACAGAGACAGACGGAGAGACAGACACCGATGAAGCAATTAGATGACGCACGTCATGCAGTAAACCAACCCACGTACCTAGCTATAAATGATCCCTGCAGCTGCCCTTGGAGAATCCCGATGTATGGCTACCTCCAGGTCCTCCTTTGAGAGCTTTTTCAATTGCCATGGCCCTCCACCTTTGCATGGCAGACAGCTAAGACAGGCCTACCGTCAGAGGTCCATGCAGACATACATATCGATTGTCTAGTTTACCCCAAAGGCAAAGATCTAGGATGGGGGGGACCGATAATCGCCACAGTTGTCATCTGTACAGAGAGCGAAGAATGGGAGGAAGAAAGGGACGGAAAGAAGGAAATGAAACGGAAAAGAAGGAAGAGGGGAATGAACGAAGGTATAAAGGGAGGAAGTGAGGAAGGAAGTAAGGCGATTCATTCAACTAAAAGGAAATTAATGCACAGTGAGACGCAGCGAGAGGGTTGCTCTAACAAAAAGGGAAAGAGGGGGAAAGAGTAAACCGGCCTTTCTTATCTTACACAGGCAAGCAAACATTCACTCCCACGTGCACTTCACAGCCAGCCCGGGTGCACCCCGATTCCCCCCTCTCCTCGATACCTTCATTCCTAAAGCAGTTGTTTGATTTTTTTAAAATTCACCTTAAGCCTCTCGATCCCCTTCAGATCCCCGATCGTGCAAATTTAGAATTCAGGATCGATTTGTGCATGTCTCTCTTTCTACAGGTCTGAGGACTCAGCAGGACCAAAGGAAAAGGGGGGGAGACGAGTCAGGAAGGGGACACTAGAATTCAATCGATGAGAGAGAGAGAGAGAGAGAGAAAGAAAGAAAGAACTCCTGACACCCGATACATATGCTACCTTTGGCAGGCTAATGTAAACAATTGATGTGTACTGTACCGGTGCCAGAACAGCAAGAAGCTGAGATACCAGTGAGGAAAACAGACGGAAATAACCTCACAAGAAAGCCGCGCTGTTCTGACGTACAGACTGTTTTGGGATTTCATCACTTTGCTGGAACAACACCAATTAATTGACAATTAAAGCACATGCAAATTAAGAAACGATGGCCGCATGTACCACAGGGTATGGAAGGTGCAGTCTTGCCAGAATACCTACACGACGACACCGCAAAGGGGAGAGACAATTTATGGCTATCCCTGTTGTCCATATCATTTGCTTCTGTTTCCCTGTTGTCCTGCATGAACAAAGAACAGTCTCGATGCGTCTCTCCCTCCATTCCTCCCTTCCCCCCAACACCTATCCCTCCTTTTTTTGTACCTGCTCTACTGATCGATTGATTAGGTATCCCTAGTTTTCCTCGTCTCTGAGTCATCTCTCTGCAGCGGCGGGGGACAGAGAAGAGAGAGGGGAGGGGTGCAAGTGCGTAAAAGAAATTTCACTGAGAAAGCGAAACTACAAATGTATATAAGAGTGAGAAGGGAAAAAGATACACACGCAGCACCTGACCTCGCTCCCCTTTCCTTCTGCTACATCTCGATGAACC